>CM021109.1:111092612-111251609 GCA_007115665.2 Sequoiadendron giganteum
AGAGGGAGAGAGACAAAGGGAGAGAGATAGAGGGAGTGAGAGAGAGAGGGAGTGGGAGAGAGAGGGGGAGACATAGAGACAGAGAGAGAGAGTGAGAGAGAGGGAGGGAGAGGGGGTGGGAGGGAGAAACCTAAGAGAGAGGGTGGGATGGAGACACCCGAGAGAGAAGGAGAGGGAGACAAAGTGGGAGAGAGGGGGTGGGAAGGATATACCTAAGAGAGTAGGAGAGAGAGGGATTGAGAGATAGAGGGATGGGAGAGATACAAGGAG
Organism: Sequoiadendron giganteum; assembly: GCA_007115665.2. Lineage (NCBI taxonomy): Eukaryota > Viridiplantae > Streptophyta > Pinopsida > Cupressales > Cupressaceae > Sequoiadendron > Sequoiadendron giganteum. The sequence continues at coordinate 111,092,883 of CM021109.1, forward strand.
TGAGAGAGAGAGACTTGAGATATGGAGAGGGGGTGGGAGGGAGAGTGAGTACTCGGGGGAGAGGGAGTACTTGGGATAGAGGGATTCAAGAGAGATGGAGGGCATGGGGGTAGATACATGAGATAGAGGGAGAGAGAGAGAGTGGGAGGGAGTGGGAGGGAGATATTTGAGAGAGAGAGAGGGAGAGAGATAAAGGGAGTGAGAGAGAGAGGATGTGGGAGAGAGATAGAGGGAGTGAGTGAGAGACAAAGAGAGGCCTGAAAGAGGGAGAGGGAGTACAAGGGAGAGACTTGAGAGACAAAGAGGGAGGGAGAGTGGGTGGGAGGGAGAGACTTGAGAGAGAGAGGGGGAGAGAGTGGGAGAGAGATAGAGGGCATGAGAGAGAGAGGGAGAGGTGGTGGGAGGGAGATACTTGAGAGAGATGGAGAGGTAGACAAAGACAAATAGAGGGAGCAGATAGCAGGGAGTGGAAAAAGAGATAGAGGGAGTGGGACCTGTGGAGAGGGGAGAGGGGGTAGGAGGGGAGACCTGGGACAGGAGAGAGAGGGAGATGTAGGACTCCAAGACACTTTGGGAGAGAGAGAGAGAGGGAGGAGGGGTGGAGGAGACCCTGAGAGAGGGAGAGAGACAAGGGAGAGAGAGGAGTGGGAGATAGAGAGGGAGAGGGGGTGGGAGGGAGAGACCTGAGAGAGAGGGAGAGAGACAGAGTGGGAGAGAGAGGGAGTGGGAGAGAGAGAGGAAGTGTGTGTGTGTGAGAGAGACAGAGGGGGGATGGAGATACCAGAGAGAGTGAGAGAGATAGAGTGAGTGAGAGAGAGGGAATGGGAGAGAGATAGAGTGAGTGAGTGAGTGAGTGACAAAACTAAGAGAGGGAGAGGGGATAGGAGGGAGAGACTTGAAAGAGAGATAAAGATAGAAAGATAACAACCTAAGAGAGGGAGATTGAGTGAGAGATAAAAAGACCAAAGAGGGAGAGTGAGAAAAGGGGTTGGAGTGAGATAGATTTATTTAGGTACCTATGTGGCAAGGAAAGAGAACTAAGAGAGGGGATTGGATTGAGAGAGTAGTCTAGGTCGTGTAAGAGGGAGTGAGACCTGATAGATAGAGACTTTAGAGGGATAAAGAGTTATTTAGTTATGGTAACGAGTTAGAGAAGGTATGAAAGGTAAAACCTCGACTATCCATCTACGATCATAAACTGTGCACTCTAAGCATTATCAAAGTTGTTCACCAAAGAGGGAAAATTCTAGTTCTGTGCAAAGCAAGCCATTTGGCGCTCACTAAATGACTCATCACATTTGGTGCATGCCAAATGTGATGAGTCATTTGGCGCTCACCAAATGGCCTACTTTGGACGTGTGGATTTGCCAAATTTTCTCATATTTTTGTATGTGCTCCCCGTCTCATTTGCACATATTTCAATGCAAGTTTATAAAAAAATTATGATAGCATTAACCTCTCTCTTAGCTATCTAAATATATAATTATTTTTTCATTTTGATTTAGTTAAGGTTTTGATCTATGGCTTCTATTGTAAATGCCTTCGTTTTTGGTCAAAAACCAACATGTGCTAGGTTTAGGATAGATTTTTACATGTTCATCAGAATGTGAAACAAATTACATTTTTTGAAACTAGACTTCATTCTACACATGATGAAAAAAAATCAATTTTCGATTAGTTTGCAAAAAATATGGGGGGGAGCACGATCAAATTTCAGCTTTTCAGGATGTGTCTACTTTGAAAATTCATAAAATATTATATATTCATTAAAAAATTGTCCGAAAGAAGGAGGATAAACTACATGGTGTTAGCTAATTTCTCACTGTTGGGATTTTTGAAATTCTAAAAAAAAGTTAACCAAAAATGGGGGAGCCCTTAGGCGTTATGCTATTTTTTTTTTATAAAAATAGGACTTGTTTTGGCCCCCCTCTTTTTGAGACCCTTAATCTTCATTAATTTAAAAAAAAAATAGTAGCTTAGAAACTAGACTCGAAGAACTTCAACTTTTGTTCTTACTGCATCTTGAAACTTTGAGCGTAACTATCTTCATTTTCTCGTGCAAATCAGATTTTGCTGATTTCAGAAAAAAAAAGTGGCATCTTACGAGCCAAAATTGTGTCACAGATTGGTGCACTTACCCATGTCTTGAACATAACAAATCTGAAATCGCTTTATGAGAGGTTCATGAAGGTATCTATGGCACTCATTCAAGTGGTCTTACTCTCACTAAGAAACTCCTACGCTTGGGATATTACTAGCCGAACATGGAAAAAGAATCTTTTCAATTTTTCAAGAAGAGAAAGAAATGTCAAGTCCATGGAAATCTTATACATGCACCAGTGCAGGAGTTGCAACCATTCACATCAACCTATCCTTTCCGTCAATGGGGACTTGATCTTGTGGGTAATATTCATCTGTCTTCTTCTAATGGTCATAAATTCATCATCACGACCACCGAGTATTTCATAAAGTGGATTGAAGTCATCCCTTTAACCACCATCATGGGTAATCAAATTGCCTCCTTCATCCTAAATTACATTAACTGTTGGTATGGCATCACTAGCTCCATCGTCACTAACAATGGTAGACCTTTCAAAAACTAGGATGTGCAGTAACTTTATGAAAAATTCCATATCCAACACTCATTTTCCACACCTTACTATCCTCAAGGGAATGACCAAGTAGAATCCTCAAAGAAAACTATCTTAAAAATCTTGAAGAAAAATGTCAATGATGTTGGACGTGACTGGCATGTTCAATTAAACCTTGCTTTGTGGGCATACTGTACTAGCATCCACACCCCTATAGGAGCCACACCATATACCCTTGTGTATGGATCAGAAGCCATTTTACTAATTGAGGTTGAGTTACCTTCACTTCGGGTGTCATTAAAAGGAATCATTTCAAAGGAAGATTATCGGGTATCTAGATTACAGGAGTTGGAATTGTTAGATGAACACTGTCAGCATGTTGTTGATCACTTGAAAGCCTATTAACAAAGAATGTCAAGAAGCTATAATGAAAAGGTAAAACCAAGAACATTTCAAGTGGGTGACTTAGTTTTGAAAGAGAATCCTCACAATCAACAAGATAGAGAAAAGAAAGGAAAATTTGAACCAAATTGGCTAGGTCCTTTTGTTGTTGTATCAGTCTATGGATCAGGAGCATACCATTTGTCTACACTTGAAGGGGACCTATTTGAAGAACCCATCAACAACCTTCATCTCAAGAGGTTTTACACATAACTCATCCAGTGCACGATCTCAAAAAGAAAAATACAAAAAAAATTGAAAAAGTCAAAAATACAAGAAAATCAGAAAAAGTCAAAAAATTATAAAAAAAAAGCAAAAAAGAGAAAATACAAAAAAAGTGAAAAATAAAAAAAATCATTACCTTGATGAAAATCTGGAAAATAGTCGTCTTGGTAATAATAAAAAAAATCATAAAATCTAAAAAAGTGCAATAAAAATAAGTAGTGAAAACCTAGCAATAGGCGCTATTTGTGATAGATTGGCTTTTCCATCTATTATCGCATGTGTTGGTTGTCTACTTTTTTCCATCACTATGCTTGAACATCTTACGAACGTTAATGTACATATCTTGGTGTCGCAATTGTGTCTCATCCTGGATTAGTTATCATTGTACATACTCACAATAAATGGTTGGTTTCTCACTAGGGGCAATCTACTTTGAGCTTAAAACAACTGACAAGCAAATAGTAAGACAACGTAGAAAACACAATAATCACAATAACAACTCAACATTGAATATCGAGCACAAATTTCAAAAAATCAACCATCCAAATCAACAACAAGATCAGTCAAAATGAATATAAATGGATGATACTCTTCTGAAGCATGGTTCTATCACTTTAGTATGAATGTTCAACTATTGTATCTAGTTTTTTGTTATCATTTCTCTGGAGCAACTCAAGGATGTCATGGACTAGAGGAGCTAGGAAGGAGTATGATTTTTCTTTGTTTGTTGTCTATGAGTTAATCATTACTATTGTGCAAATTTTTGTGGGACATTCTCTACAAAATATCATTGATGACATTCCATATTTACATAGGAAAAGGATTGACTCTTGTCTGTTTTACGCAAGCAATACGTAGGTCATCTCGGTTCAATTATTCCTAGATGCTTGTATTACCTTGAAATATCAAAAATCAATGGAATTTGTACTCAGGTCATCATAGTCTAATTATGCCATCGATGTTTGTACTAAATTTCAACATATTAAAATCTCAATGATGATACCAAGCAGAACAAATTTGTTGACAAAATGACAACATTGCATATTTAGATTTGCATGGTTAAGATAGATTGCATTCATATTAGTTTTGCATCTGCATTATAGAATTTTCCAAGGCTGGAAAAATTTCAAAATGATTTTATCTCTCTCATCAATGGATTGAGTACATTTGACATTAACAAAAACAAGATCATTCACATATAGTTGCATGAACATCAACATATCATGCATACATTAGGAAAACATTATCATTGATCATCCATTCATGCATTAGATCATATATTTGCATTCAAAAATATAAAAAATAAAGTGAATTACATCTCATTTGTATAATCAAACTCATCCCATATAGCATTAAATCATCATGCATAAAGTCATATAGAATCATAATCCATGGACAATCATTTCATTAATGCATCCATACATAACCATGGCATAATCATATAAACATCACATAGCATATAAAACGGAGATTAAATGCATCCATCATAAGCATCCATCATAAAATCATATAGACAACATATAGATCAATAAGTATCTATTGCATCTCATATATAATCTCAAAATAAATGTCAAGTGTACAATGATATCATTAAACGTGGAGAGATACATCATCAAAAATGTGGCAGAGTATCACTAAGTCCTCAACTAAATAAATATATACATTATCAAGTGTCAATATATAAAATAGAAATATGAGAGCTATGTGGTGCTCCCTCTAGACATTGTCACCCTCTTTGAGGCTCCTTCTGTACCACTAGAGGGACCTACACCTGGATCTCTGGGAGGCGGCCTAGTAACACCTCTGTTGGTCATCTATGAGTAACTCCAACTTGATCTGGCACTCATAGACTATGGATAACTGACATGCTACTTTGCAGGAACTACCTCATGTACCTTAGCCTGCAATACTTTGCTTCACTAGTAGAATGTCAAACCTCCCTCAACATGTCCCCTATGGTGGTCCCCTCAGCTACTCTTTGTAATCTCTCTGCTAAGGTCTTTGCCTACTTGCATCTCTATCTCAGGGTATCTTTGTTGTCAGAGAGGCAATTTGTGCATGTGTTTGTGCTTGTCTTTGTGCCTGGGCCTATGCTAGCTATCCCTATAACATCTGCACCTATGTCTATAAGGTATCTATCTAAGTATACTGCTAATGGGAGGGAAAACGAATCTGAATATGTTGTGGTGCTGTAGACACCATGGATCTCCTCCTCTAAGCCACTCTAACATCCAATACCGGCCCCCCACCTCCATCACCCCCACCTCCATCACCTCCATCACCCCCATCTCCGCCATCTCCATCACCTCCATCCCCTCCATCTCCTGCCTCCCCATCCCCATATCCCCCATCTCTCCTCTATCTAGGTGCATGTGGTGGTGCCCTCTCATCATCATCCAATATAGGTATTGGCTCCTCTAGACAGGATATCCTCAAGAAAGGATAGGTAAAGAAATACTGTGTATAATCATTTGTCATCAATGCTTCTATGATCTTTGGATGGTAATCCCATATCCATGGTTGTAACCCAAAATGCTCCTAACAAGTAGCATCATATGATAGGGAGGGTCCCCACTCTAGAATATCTTGTTGTTGTCGAGCATACAAGGCAATTCCCTAAGGTATAACCTGAGCTCTGCCATACTACCAAAACACCCTCATAACTAGGAATCTCTCAATCATATATGGTCTTTGACCAATCAGGTCTCTAGAAGAGAACACATATGGCATCTCAACGTCATCCTTTGATCACTTCTTTCAATCCAAGTATGGCCACCATGTAACTATCTCTAGATCATCTAACACACACTGCCAATACTCTAATTTTCCCGGTTTGTGCTAGACAACTAGAACTGTATATCCAAAAACATAGGTCCTCCCAATGGGATGATCTTTGTCTGCAACCAACTGAGTGACATCTATATGCTCCCATGCCCAAATCTGCAGTACTCTAACCTAGCCAATAGACTAGTAGCTCCAAGGTATACCACCTAATGAAGTTCATGATAAAAGTGAGCCAACACGCAAGATCCCCAAGTATATATGATCCCCTGTGTAATCATGCTCTCCAATAATTGGCCCCATCCAGCTGATAGTCCCTTTGACCTATGGTCGAGACATAGAAAACCTCTAATGAATCTAGCTAGCACACATGGTAATGGTTGATATAATGCAACCATCTCCCACCATAGGATCTCATATCTGCTAATCTCGTCATCATGGAAAATCCTCCGCAGTGCATCAATACCCCCCTTGCTCCATGTGGTCATAAACCACTAGCTCACCAACAACAGGAATCCCCAAGATATGATACACATCCTCTAGCATAACTATCATCTCACCAGTGGCTAAATGAAATGTGTTGTGTTCATTATACCACCTCTCAACCAAAGTAGTCAGAAGTCCCCTTTTGATCCTATATTGGGGCATATCAATCAAAGATGATAACCCACATTGTGCAATGATATCTAAGTCAACCTACACCAATTGTGGAATCATGTCTCAGAATTCGAGAATCGCTCCCAAGACTAAAGAACTCTTAAATCCTCCTATAATCACAACATATCACAAATCAATAGTTTATCAAGCAACCTATCAATCAATCTAATAAGCTCTAATGAGATTTTGATCAAATCTCAGTGAGCGTCTATCATTGATCCTCACCTATCATGAGGTCAATCATCATCTATCCTATCATTGATTCTCACCTATCATGAGATCAATCAATCAACATCATCAAACATCAAAATCAAGGAGAACAATCAAAATTTATCAACTTTGGTGGCAATGCACTAGAATAGTGCATCTAAGCGCAAAAGAAATGGATGTGCCACATAATTTCATCAATGCACCATAACAGTCTATCTATGCACTAAAAGTCCATATGCGCCAATTTTTTTATCAAATATGCCATTTCATGCCCTAAATACACTAAAACCATGTAAGTGCTAAAATATTTCATCTATGCGCTATTTCATGAAACAAATGCGTTCATTGGCTAAATGCACTAGAACAATCATTCTATGTGCCACACTACCACATGCGCTAAAACATTATGTGGAGACGCTGATAAAGTTTATCTATGCGCTAAAATCGTAATGTGCTACATCATTCTATCTAAGTGCTGAAAAATGACAGGGATGTGCTAAATCACCCTAAGTGCTAAAACAAGAACCTAATGCGCTAAAGTGGAGCACAAATGCACTAAAACACATAAAACTAAATTCAAAATTTTAAAAAATGTGGGAAAAATGAATTTTGAAATTCAACAAGTGGTTTCTTGGTGTACGTACCATAGGTCCGTATGTGGTTGGGCGGTTGTGACGTCGAACTCGCTTGAATCGGTGGGTTTGGAATAGGATCACCATTTTGCTCCAAGTGCTCAATCACCTAACTCTCCAAAATGCAAATGAATTCAAATGAGGCTCTTTTTCACCTTTTTACCTTTTAAAGGGGTAATTAAGTGGGGTTTAAGTGGGATTTATTTTATTTTTCAAAGGCATCAATTACTCAATTAATCAAATTGGTAGGATCATTCTTCCTTGTTGGGAGATAAATCATTTTAGCATTATAAAATTTGGAAATTATCATAAACTCTTCAAAATCTTAAAAATTCAAAAATTCCCCGATTTATCTCTCGGGGGGGCATATATACATCATCACTTGAACAATCAGCATCTGGGGCATATCAAAAAAATTTTCAACACCATCAAAAAAATTTCTTTGAAACAATATGTCACAAATACATCACTTCAAAGAGGGGAAAAATGTATACACCTAAAATTGGTCTAGAGGAAATTAATTAAATACAAGTTATTTAATTAATAAATCTTTATTTCTTCTACTTATAAATAAATCGACAAATTTATTTATATAGTTCACTTTCTTTAAATTATTCTTATTCTAAATAATTTTCTTCATGTTTTAATCAAATAAACAACTTTAACTAGTTGGTTTTATTTAATTAACTCCCTTTTATTAAATTCAAATTTTATATTTGAATTTAGTCATATTTCTACTAACTTCTCATCTTCCACCTCATCATGTGTCTCACGAAATTAAATATTCTTAATAATTAATTGGCATTTATCTTAACAAATTATAACCAATTTTGAGACACTTGGCTTTCTCTTCCATTTTATTCTCCTCCACACTTGGTAGTTTGTTCTACTAAAGGGAAAACTCTCCTTGATTCTCTCTAACCTCTTTACATTCAACCGTCCATCTCTCTAGATCAAATCTAAACCGTTGAATCTTGCCCCATAGGTCGATGCCTTGGAGAAGTCTATAAATACAACCTCATTTACAACATTTCATATAGAGAATTGAACATAAGTACATTATGCAGAAATTTCATTAGAATTTTTATCTTAGCATATTAGCATTAGCACTTTAGCATTTGCATTTAGCATCACTTATTTGAATCATTGATTTTTGCATTAGTTGCATCTTAATTTATGCAATTGCATCATAGCATTTCCATTATCAATATCATAGCATTATCATAATCTTAGATCATCATATACAACATATCATTTTAGAAATCAATCATGTAGAAAGGTTTATTGCATTTCCAACATCTCATTCTTCAGGTTGTCATTTGACAAGTCATGTGCATACACACAATTTGAGAGCCATAATGACTTGAAAAATCTTTGGAGATAGAGGACAATGGGATGACATTAGAGAGTTTGTTCTTTCAATTTGACTAGATTGTTATTTGAATTCTCTAATATAATGTTTCATTGATTGTGTTGTATTACTTTTGCACTCACACATTTTATACACCACATTACACATATTTTTCAGAATTTGTTTGTTGATAATATAATATTTTTCCACATGTGCAGAACAAAGAGCTTAATTTTTAGTGAAAAAGCTACATTCACAAGAAATTTAAAATAAATTTAATAATCAAATTAAATATATTTAAAATTATACTTTTTGGAAAGCTTATAATAAGGACTACATAATTACAAAAAATAAACTTTAGATGAATTCATTTGATCCCTCAAAAGGTAAATCAAAAGTGGTTTTTAATCAACATTTTGATAGGTGTAAAGGAGAATTCATTGTAGGTATGGCTTAAAATTAGTGGGGTTATATCCAAGGGGGTTTGATCTAAGGTGGTTTGATCAAACCATCTTCAATTGGAATCCTTTAAATGGAACATTTGAAGGCATTATATTTTCTAAAAATATGCGATTTCAACAAAAATTAGGATGTCCAAAAAAGTGTAAGCCACTATTGTGGGATCACCCAATGCACCTACTCTATCTGGGTCTATTGAAATACCTCTTTTAAAAATAATGTGTCCCAGGAGTTTACCTTCATTCACCCCGAAAATAAATTTCTTAGGATTAAGAAAAATTCCATAAGTTTCACACTTTTGCAATATTGCTTTGAGGTGTCGAACATAATCTCCTTTGTTCTTTGAAAATACTATGAGTTCATCCATATAGATGATAATACATTTTCCTACCAACTCCCCAAAAGCATAATCCATAGATCTCTGAAACATAGCTCCAACATTTATTAATTCGAATGGCTTCCTTATGTAAGAAAAAGTTCCCCACTTCATGGTGAATGTTGTCTTCACCCAATCTTCCTTCCCTACCATTACCTAATTGTATCCAGAGAATCCATCCAAAAATGAAATCATATGTGAATCAATAACAATGTTTAACACTTGCTCTAGTGAAGGTAGCATGGATAATTTTCTTTTTCAAAAGCCTTGTTGAGATTGTAGAAATCTACACATAACCGTATGTCCATTCTTCTTCTTGATGGACACCAAGTTTGCCACCCAAGTAGAATGTCTAATAGGAAATATTATTCGGGCTGAGAGAATCTTTTGGATTTCCTTTTGAATTAGGGGTTCTAAGAGTGCATTTACTATCCACTGCTTCTGTCAAAAAGGCTTTGCATCAGGCTTTACGGGTATTGTATGAGTGATGACGAAAGTATCATAAGCTTTTGGGTGATCCCACAATGTAGGTTTACAATTTCTGGGAGATTCTGATTTTTGCTGAAATCACATATTTTTAAAAAATATAATGATTTAAACCTTAAAAAGTTCCATTTGAATGATTCCAATTGAAAAGTGTTTGATCAAACCACCTTAGATCAAACCCCCTTGGATAGAACCCTGCTAGTTTTAAACCATACCTATAATGGAGTCTCCTTTACACCTATCAAAATGCTAATAGAAAACCATTTTTCATCTACCTTTTGTGGGATCAAATGAATTCATTTAAATTTTATTTTTTGTAAGTATGTAGTCCTTATTATAAGCTTCCTAAAAAGTATGATTTTAAATAAATTTAATTTAATTATTATATTTATCTTTTATTTCTTGTGAATGTAGGTTTTTCATCGAAAATCAAGCTCTTTGTTCTGCACATGTGGAAAAATAGTAGATTCTCAAAAAAAAGAAAAATATCAGTGCATTAGATATTGAAATCCTTGACCCAACAAAAAAATTTATGTTGTATACAGTTCACCTATGTTTGAATTGTAATTGGTTTGAATTCAAAACTTGATTAAGGAAAAAATACTCAATAAAATACTATGAAACCAAATGAAAGTAATAGATATCATATTTAAAAATCTAAATTAAAAAAAAATAGAATTTTATCCTTCATGGAAAAAAAGTTATGTTGTATACAATGAGCATCACTCCTTAAAAATGGTGTTTACTGAAAAAATAAGTTTTCGAAGGAGATGGAAAAAGAAGTGCAATTTCATTCCAAAAAAATTGAAAAAAAAAATTTAGAATCTACAAACAAAATGTCACAAATCACTAGTTTTCATTATCTTCAGATTCCTCATGGTTTAGCCGCTATAGGTGCCCGAAAGTGAAGATTTAGTTAGAAAAAATCAGTTCAATGTCCAGTTTGGCCAAAAATTGTAAACCAGCATTGTGGGATCACCCTTTTAAATCTTCATATGTCCATGCTATAACCTCCCAATAATCTTTGAGTGTCTAAGTGATATTTCTTCTTTCTTCTTCAGCACAAACCTTTCCTATAAGCACGTTCTTAGGATCTTCTTTGGTATGTAAATTATATAATTTAGACTATGCTCCATCACTCTGGGGTAAGTCTTTTTGTCGGACTATTTGATCTATATCAAATAGTTTCTCCAACTCAATTATCCCTTTCAAAATACTGTTATCTTTAGCTTGAGCTAATTCTTCATCTTGAATCTCGCCATCAGGGCAATCTATTTCTTCAATTATTTGTGCTTAAAAGATCATACCAGAGTTAGTGATTGTGAACCCCTAAACCTGCAAATGCACAAAGATGACAAACATTGTTAGTGTTAAATCAAAATGCATGCAAAGAGTGAAGGATTCCCCATGAAATCCACCTATTTAAGCTAATATTAGGAAATGAAAAGCAAAACTTAGAAAATATGAAAGTAAATCTTAATCTAGCCAATAGTATGATGATCTTATGGGGGAATTGGTGCCAATGATGTGTTGCAATTGGCCCTTTCCCAATTCCTATGTGCAAATGTGAGTTGATTGAATCAATGGTCAAATCTCCAAAGAGATTTGAGCATAGCCTTGATGCAAATGTGAAAATATGAGGAGTGTATGGATGAAATGAGAAAAATTAGTTCTCAATTGTAGAGAGTAACTTTGCATATGAATTGTGGATGAAGATTGAGGAGAAGAGTCTCTAATTTATAGATTCAAATCTTGGAAGAGATAGTGGAAATAAGCAATGTGGGATAAAAGATAATCCAATGGCATTGTGCCACTTGTCCAAATGTGATTGGATGAGGAATGTGCAAGTTTTGGCCAATGTACTAATTAATGTAATTAGGTGGCATTTCAAATTTGAGAAATGACATGTTGAAGAGGGAAAGGGAATGAAGTTAATGTCACTTGGCTCAAGGTCAAGGACATGTAAGAGGCATTGAATGCCTTGTTGGAAGGACCAAGTCCACTTGGCCTTTTTGAATTCAAATGAGGGAATATTCTTTTTTGATGCTTTGTGAAGAAAAATAGAAGAATTAATAAATCAAAGTAATTGATTTATTGTGCAACTTGCATTCTCTAGAGGATTTTAGTGAGAAGGATTAACCTAATCAATGTTTTGATTAATTTAATGAAGAATTAGGTGATGTGACAATTTTAGACTTAGATTTATGAATTGATTTAAGTCAAGAATTGAGAGGAAATGATTTATTTAAATAAATGATTTGATTTATTTAATCAAGAAGGAATATGTTAGATTAAATCAAATAAGGTTTTAATTTATTTAATTTAATAGGAGGACTTTAGAGATTTTAATTAAATAAAATGATTTATTTAATTAAACAGATATGTAATGGTTTATTAAATTAATTGATTAATTTAATCTTTGAAATAAAAAGACAAAATCAATAAATAGTGATTTATTGAATTAAAAGATAGAAAGTGGTGAAATGCTGAGGATGTGATTTAAGAAGAAGCTTTGTTAGTAATCGAGATCAGGTGTGCCAAAACGAACTTGTGCATTTTCCATGTCTACATTTTGCCCCTCTTTGAAGCAATGTACCTGCTGCATTGATTCAAAAAATAAACTGCTGTGATCAAAGGTCCGAGATTTTTTGGAATTTTTTTAGATGCCCCACTGCTGCCTCAGCAAAAGGATATTGCTGGATATTGCCCCCTCGAGAGATCGAACAAAATTTTTGATTTTTTGGATGATCTCGCAAAAAAGATGACAAGGTGCCCGACAGGCCAGAAATGCCCCAGAATGCTAGAAAAATGCATTAAAATGCCAAAAGGGATGCAGAATGACTCTCGGTTGGATGAAAACGGGTTTAGGGGGGCCAAAACACCCTCTAGAATGCCAAATTAGGTAAAAAAAACCCTAATTTTTGAGCTTAAATGGACCTCGAGGTGTCACTTTCAAAACATTTGCACTCTTAACCTTTAGAAAATTGACATTTGAGCTCTAAGTTTTAGACAAAATAGCGCAACGAGAGCTTCCCGTACACATGTCAGAGCGGGTACGAGTATATCAGCGACCAGTCGCTGCAGAACCCGTGGTATGTACCCATATCCCATTTTTAATTTCATCATTTTACGTGCATTTAATAGGGTATAGGTATGGTCGAGTCGGCGCGGCGCGATATTGCACCACGAAAAATTTCCAAACTGGCCCGCGCAGTCCTATATAGGGCCGCGTGTGCATAGAGCACCATGCGGCGGAGTTTGCACTTAGGGATTTTCAATTTTTAAAGTGGGCCGCTTACTCAAACAACGCCGCACGAGCCAATTAGCTATCTAAGTGTGCCGTGCGGCGCACTTTGCATTATTTTGCTATCTAACTCCACCACGTGGCGCAGTTTGGATACTTTCAAACTGCGTCGCTTTTTTGCTATTTCAAAAGCGAAAGGCAATACGGATACCAGATTTTTTTTTTTTTAAGGAAGCTGACGCGGTACTTTTCCTTGCGCAGGAGACACCCGAGGTTATTCATTCAAGGGAGCACCAATGGCCAGTACTTGAGCGATTAGGCGATATGCATATATTTCTCTAGGAGCAGCTTGGGATGCTTGGTCTGTGGTTCATTTCCTACGTCCTTCCTGTGTGAGCACATCTGGGTATGATGCATGCTTTGGCCAAGCGGTGGCATAGCGAGACCTCGTCCTTTCATCTTCCCACTGGCGAGACCACTGTCACTCTTGAGGATGTCTGGCGCATCCTACGACTACCCATTCATGGAGAGCGAGTGATTTATGATTTGGAGGAGGGGAGGGATGCCTGCTTCGATGTCATGGGTGTGACTGAGCTCATGTTATGCAATGGTCATATAGATTTGAAGAGGTACTCGGGTATAGCACCTACTTACAGCTTGATTGTGGCTGCCATTATTTCTCGCCTCGTAGCTCTTGATCGGCGTGGCCGATATTTCAGTCCGGGTTGGGGACTAGCATGGCAACAGATGTGCGCTTGCCGAGTGTGCTTTGCCTGGGGACCAGTACTACTAGCCTCTTTATATAGAGATTTGCATGAGTTTTCCTATTTGGAGGGTCGAGCTCTTGGGGCTGGATTGACTCTTTTTCATGTTTGGGCATTTGAGCGGATTCCAGTGCTTCACCCATTTGTGATACCGGTTGCCTTAGATATTGATGATCCTTTGGTGTGGTGGTATGGTGAGGCGATGATTCACTTCACCCACATGGGTACAGACGACATAGCTCATTGGCGACGGGTTCTGGATGAGATGACAATTTTCATTGGGAGGCCATATATGGGTATGGGCCCATGGATGGATGATGCAGAGCAACTCTTCTTTGTTCACCAGGACAAATTTATGCAGGGTCAAGAGCATATTTTGATAGAGAGATACCTTCCTGACCGGGTGGCCAGACAGTTCGGGGAGGTGGAGGATATACACGATGCTCAGTATACAACCATCTTTGCCCGTACGGCCAAGGAGACAACATGGGGACAACCCATTCTAGGAGACGAGGTAGTGACCTCATTTAGGTAGTTGGTGGCTTGGCCGTGGGCATATGATCAAGGGCCAGCAGATGTAGGGGTGAATCCAACATATAGGGCATGGTTCAGGCTGCCAGTGAGATTGACAGTTTCGGGGACGGTGCTTCTATGTCGCCGGTCGAGAGGCAGGTCAGCAGGCAGGGGTCAGGGAGGTGTACCACCTCCTCAGCAGTCACCTTTGAGGGTTCCCGCATAGCATGTGGCAGGACAGAATGGACATCCCCATGCAGTAGGATAGGATGGGCAGCCCCATGCGCTAGCACAGCAACAGCCAATAGTATAGCCAGCAGGACAGCGAGCGGGACAGCCAGCGGGCCAACCAGATGCCCGTGACATGTTGATTTAGCAGTTACAGGGGCAAGTACATGCTCTCATAGCTGAGCAGGATGAGGCCCGACAGTGAGTTGCTACAGTTACAGCAGAGAGAGACTTGGCACGATCCGAGAAGGATCAGGAGGTGGGTCGACGGAGGCAGTTAGAGAGTGGAGCTTCCACATCCCAGGGTCGGACAGTTGATATTCAAGACTATAGGGATGCCATCAGAGAGGCCGAGTACTATCAGCACCATTACCACTAGGTAGTACCATCAGACCGCAGGGTGCCAGAGTTTTCCCAATAGATAGGGAGGCGACCGACAGAGGCACACGGTGAGAGGCAGGATGGGGAGGGCAGCAACTAGCAAGGCCCGCCCCCCCTTTGATCACAAGATAGTTTGCTTCATTTTTGATATACGGGCTGCAATATTTTGCCCTCATTGTATTATGTATTCGATGTACACCTGATCCGATTTTGTATCATAACAGTATTTTTTGATGATGTATATGAGATGATTCGCCTTTTTATGATATGTATGGTGCACATGTATGATATGGAAATGTATGATGCTTATGAGATGTTATGAGATGTTTATATTCTTATGCTTTATGTTATGCCACGTATGTAATGGATGCATCTCTTTTTGTATATTTTTCATGTTTTATGGTTATAATGCATATTAATGATTATAATGAATGCAAATGGTAGTGGATGCAAATGATAATGGACGTAAATGATAATGTTTTCTTAAGATGTTTAGGATAACAAATTTATATTATTCTTTGAATCTTAAGATAATTATATGGTGCCATGTGTTCTAATGCTGATGATTGTGTGGATGCAGGGTGTATGCATAGGCGATGTTCTGATTACTGTTATGATACCATGTTAGTGTGGAAAGAAGATAGAAGAAACGCATAGTTAATGAATTAGTTAGGATGGAGATGGTGATTTGTATTGCTAGGAATTGGGATTTTCAAAGGGTCAATTACGTTATGTTTTATAACACACATAGGTACAATGCATCAAGGTATAAAGGACCAGGATGGCATTTGTACCTAGTGTGATGGACCTTGAATTGACAATCAGATAGGAGTATTCTTATTCACACTTCACATACATACTTCATTCAGGATGCAGTTCAGACATTCTAAACATCTCAGACCAAAACACAGAAAAGCAAGCTTTCCTATGTGGTCAACAAGATACCTAAAATATCCTCCCTACAAACCTAAACAAAATATTCATGACTAAGTTATTTTACAAGCGTATCCCACAAGCACAATAGATAAAAAAGATAATGATCGTTGCCCCGTTTCTTTCTCTCTAAACCTGTTTTATTTAGGCATCATTGAGAGGTCCTTGAAATGAGTGCAATATAAGATAAGTCTAAACAAGACCAAGATAAAGCAAATAAACAAGCTAATGTTCTTCATACCACTAGCCAAGACAAACTATTGTGGGGTACCTAATGCTTATGTCCATCGCAAGAAAGCTTCATCCTAGGACATGTCGTGATCAGGGTTTTGGTGGGATTGATTTGGGTGATAAGTTATTGATATTCCGAGTTGACCAACTTGTTGATTCACTGACTTAGGCTTGAGACTTTGACGGTTAGGTGTTCACTTCGGAACCTACTAGACTTGCTTCTGACCGACTCATCAAAGGGTGAAAGTGACGATGCTTTATTATGAGTGATGACAATCACGGGTGAAAGTGAGATGAAATGGATGCACCATTTTTAGTTTTCAGATGTTTTGAGGCTGTTTTTGGTATTTCACTTTTTTCAATGTTTTTGGTATTTTTTGAGATTTATGACAAACAAACTAACTTAAAGACCTATCCTAGGGGTCTCGGGAGTTGATCCATAGATTAGCCTTGCCTATGTTATACACGCAGAGACCACGTAGTTTGACTGACAACAAACTGGACTCAAATGATGAAATGGACAAATGGATTGCTATTTTATTGCCTAAAGGACTAACTTAAGATGTAGACTAGATGGGCAAATGGATTGCCAATGCGACGGAAACCTAAGGGATTGACCCTAGATGCAGACTAGATGGGAAAACAGATTGCCAATGTGACAGACACCTAAGGACTAACCTAAACTGTCTCGGGGGATGATCAAATATCAACCTTGCCTACGTTCAAGCTCAGAGATGACGTAGTTCGACAAGGTGAAAGATTGACAAGACTCAATGATGAATTTTTGAAGATTCTGCGATATTTCAACATGTTTTTGGATTTTTTGAATGATTTTGGATGTTTTTGGATTTTTGATGAATTTGAAGAAGATCACGAGAATATACATGAATTCGATCCGATGCATGTGGGAACATGCCCCCAGTGTGGTGCGATAGACTACTTCAATGAAGGTAGGACAAACTAACCTTAAGAATGCCAAGCAGTACTATGGTGGAATGTGATATGGACAGTAGCTCAGGCTATGGTATGGATGTGAGCAGATGGGTGGAAGGATGATTTATTAAGATGTGATGGAATGAGTGAGTCATGCAGATCTTGGTAGATGGGGGGTGCTTTATTTACACTTGGTGCCTATTTGCCAGGTTTTCACCAAGGTACTTGCCCAAAGCGCCACCGAAGTGGTTTTCACTAGAGGACAAATTTTTTCTCTTTACTATTTTGAATCCCTTTTTCTAATTTTTTTGGATTTTTGCATTTTTTGATTTTTTTTGCCAAGACGCCTGTTTAACAGGTTTTCATCAAGGTAACCATTTTTTCAGGACTTTTTCCGATTGCTTTTGTATTTTCTGGTTCTATACCTTGCAAGATTTAGGCATAAAATTTTTTGAGGTGCGAACTATTCATGGGCTCTTGCAAAGGTTCGCCTTCTGGTGTCGACAACTAATATGCCCCCGACTTGTAGCTTGCGGTGATGATGAAGGGTCCCAGCTAGTTGGGCTCAAACTTTCCTTTTGTATCTGGGTTTGGTACATTCTTTTGGTTTTCTTTCAGCACAAGGTCCCCAACTTGGAAAGTGTGTTGCCTGATCTTCTTGTTGTAACTCCGTTTCACGTGGTTCTGGTAAACCTGTAGATGATTCAAGGCATCCATGCATCGTTCATCTAGTAATTCCAGCTCGTTTAGTCTTGCAACCCTGTATTCCTCATCTATGATGAGGTTTTGTAGTGATATCCTCAGTGAGGGGAGCTCAATCTCAATAGGGAGGATGGATTTTGATCCGTAGATCAGGGAGAAAGGGGTGGCGCTTGTTGATGTGTGGATGCTAGTGTGGTAGGCCCATAAGGTGGGATTTAGCTGCAAATGCCAGTCATGACCAAAGTCATTGACTATTTTTTTGAGGATTTTCAGAATGGTTTAATTTGTGGCTTTTGCTTGGCCATTGCCTTGTGGATAGTATGGGGTGGAAAAATGGTGTTGGATTTTGAATTTTTCACATAAATCATGGACATCCTGATTCTTGAAGGGTGTCCCATTATCAGAGATAATGGATTGAGGAACACTGTATCGGCAAATGAGGTAGTTCAGAATGAACTTGGATATTTTTTTTCCTGTGATGTAGGTCATGGGAATTGCTTCGACCCACTTTGTGAAATATTCAGTGGCAGTGATTATGAACTTGTGGCCATTGGATGAGGTGGGTGAAATTTTACCAATGAGATCGAGCCCCCACTGTGAAAAGGGCCAAGGTTTAACAATGGGATGTAGTTCTTGAGCTGGTGCATGGATAAGGTTTCCATGCTATTAGCATTGCAGGCATCTCCTGACAAAGTTGTGTGCCTCTCTCTCCATTATCAGCCAGTAGTACCCAGTTCTTAGCAACTTCTTAGCCAAGGTCATACCATTTGAGTGTGAACCGCATGTGCCATTGTGTACCTCAGTTAGAGCAATCAAGGCTTCCTCAGGCTTTAAACAATGTAGCAAGGTTCCATCAACACTTCTACAGAAGAGGGTCTCTCCTAGGATGACGAATCATGAAGACCTTTTGACAAAGGTTCACTTTAGGTTTGGGGTGATGTCAGTGGGGAGGATTTCTAATCTTAGGTAGGTGTATATGTCATGGTACCAAAGATCACCAGGACCAACAAGTTCACACGTGTATTCTGACTCTGGTACCTCGAAAGTGGGTACAAGAAGCTGCTCTACTAGGAATTTGTGCTTGGAGACGTTGTAAGGAATGTCGAGTAAGGATCCAATTGTTGCCATTGCATCGGTTTCTCTTTTGTTTGTCCTTGGTATCTGCTCAAAGGTGATGTCGATGAATGATTCCTTGAGGCTTTCTACCACCTTTTTGTATGGTGCGAGCTTATCATCCTTCGTTTGGTATTCACTGTTGACTTGGTTGATGATAAGTTGTGAGTCCCCATAGACTTTTAATGCCATAATTCACCACTGTGCTACAATTTTGAGACCTATGGTTAAAGCCTTGTATTCTGCAATATTGTTGGTATAGGGGAATGCTAGTTTATATGATCTAGGTATACAATCTCCTTGCGGGGTGATGAAGAACACATCGGCTCCTGATCCATGTTGCGTGTGGGAGCCATCAAAGTACAATTTCCAGTGGTCGGCTGCACCAAGGTTGAAAAGGGACTCATCTGGGAATTCTAATATGAGTGGGTTGTCTGTGAAAAGGGGAGCTTCTGCTAGCTGGTCCACAATGACTTGTCCCTTTATGGATTTTCTTTCTACATACTCGATATCATGTTCAGACAATATCATTACCCACATAGCCAATCTTCCTGTAAGCATTGCTTTTGACAATAGATACTTTAGAGGGTCTATCTTGGCAATCAGCTTGATTTGGTGAGCTAGCATGTAGTGTCTGAATTTCTGAGCTGCAAATACTAGTTCCAAGCAAGCCTTTTCTATTGATGTGTAATTGAGCTCATGCCTCACCATTGTTCTGCTGATATAGTAGATGGCCTGCTTAGTTCCCTTTTCATCATGTTGGGCTAAAAGGGCACCAAGGGTGACTATTGTTGCTGAGATGTATAGGATTAATGGCTTCTCGGTAATTGGTGGCATCAACACAGGTGGTGTAAGTAGATATTCCTTAATTTTGTTAAATGCTTGTTTGCACTTGTTGTCCCATTTGAATGCTACTCCCTTGTGGAGCAGGTGTGAATAGGCGATATGTTTATCTGTTAGCTGTGTTATGAATCTCTGGATGGACTAGAGCCTACCTTGTAATCCTATGAATTGCTTTAATGTTCTTAGTGCTTCCATTTCAAGGATAGCTTTTACCTTTGTAGGGTCCACCTCTATCCCTCTCATTGAAACTATGTACCCCAACAACTTTCTCGATTGTACCCCAAAGACACACTTCTTCGGATTGAGTTTGACCTTGTATTGTTCTAGCCTATCAAAGATTGCACTTAGAGTTGCTATGTGATCTTGTCTCTTCTTTGATTTGGCCAATATGTCATCCACATAATCTTCGACTGTCTTATGGATCATGTCGTGGAAGATTAGTGTCATGGCTCTTTGATATGTAGCTCTTGCATTTATCAACCCAAACGACATCACATTCTAGTAGTATGTGCCCCAAGGACATGTAAAGGTTGTTTTATGCTGGTCCTCTTTTGCTATTGTTATCTGATTGTACCCCGAGAAACCATCCATTAGGGACAACATCTCATGTCTGGCTGTCATGTCCACTATCATGTCAATGTTAGGTAGTGGAAAATCATCCTTAGGACATGCTTTGTTTAGGTCTCTGAAATTTGTGCAGATGCGGATGCCCCCTTTCAGTTTTGAGACAGGTACAAGATTTGATACCCATTCTGGATAATTGATTGGGCATATGAAGCCAACATCTAGAAGTTTCTATAGCTCAATTTTGACAAGTAAGGCTATTTGTGGGTGCATCTTCCTTAGCTTTTGTTTGACTAGTTTTGCTTCGGGGTAAATAGCCAAATGATGAACCACTACTTTAGGATCCAACCTGGCATGTCAACATAGGTTCATGCAAAATTTACCTTTCTTTCTTTTAGGAATGTTGCCAACAGTTCCTATTCTTCCATCAGGAGAGACTCTGCGTAGAAGGTGATTTGTGGTTCTGATTCTGTTCCTAAGTTGACCGGGTTGCATTGTTATGCCAATACTGTTGATTTCTCCTAATGTAGAGTGGTAGGGGGGAGATTGAATCCTTCATCCTCCGGTGCCTTAGAGAGGTTTTCACCATTGGATGCATCCTTTATTTTTACTATTTTATGGTTAGAGAGTGCCACAGTGTAGTTTTCACTCAATAACTCCGAGCTTATTCTCGATATTTTTCTTTTGCGACTGAAGGATTCAATCGTCTCCCCATAGTATGCTTGTGTGTCCAATGTGATGTTAAATCCGGCCTTATGGTCTCCACACGGAATTGTATCCCTTAGTCCCATGAATTCTGAGAGTGCCTCATCATTTTCGAATGAGTCTAGAATCGGTGGTCCCCGTTGGTCGTGATCGATGAGTTGGGGGTGTACTAAGGTGATTTGGTGGGTTGGTTGGTTTGATTCATCTATGGAGGCACTTATCATTAATAAGGTAGAATCTTTGAAAAGCCTAGGGAGACCTGCTATGGTATCATCATCGTCACTACTGTGACAAACATCAGTGATGTCAAAGGTGTAATTATCGAGTGCGATACCCAAGCAAACGGGTGGTCTAGGAGTGGTTGTTGTTACTTGAGGAGAGGACCTGACTGCTCTTTGGGAAGTACCTCTGCCACGTACAGTTATACTCAAAGGAGTATACCCTAGGCCAAGGTCAAATTCTTCTTTCTATGATGATGGGTTCCAACCGTCCATCACTGTTCCTTCCCAGGCTCTCATTCCTGTTATAGCCCATACCAAACATCATTTGTAACCCTCTGTTAGTTTCCTCCATGGGTAGGTTGGGAGCGGGTCTTTCATCTTGGTATAGCGTGTTTGAGATGTCCTCCTCATCCACATTCTCTCGACTGAGATCCCCCCAATGGTGGAATCTAGAGGGTTCTGCTCTAATAGGTCGAACAGGTGTATGAACTGGTTGGGGCTATCCATGTGACCTAGGAGATTGTGGTAACTCCCCTACAACAAATGCATTTCTCTTCATTCTATAGTCACCGCATCCATTGTCTTCGATCATGCCTTTGATTTCGGATATGTCAGGGATGGTGGGTGTCTCTGTCACAGAAGTGGAGGTGAGATTGGCTAGGTCTATGTATGAAGTAGATGGTCCTTCATCATTTTTAGGCACTTGGGGAATCTTGTAAAACTTGGCTTCCTAGTTTTTGCAGTAGGCGAAAGGTTTGGGATCCCCATATATAGTGACCTCCTCATTTTGATGTGAGAATTTAATGCACTAGTGATAGGTCGAGGCCACTGCCTTCATTCCATGGATCCATGGGCATCTTAAGAGGATGTTGTATGGTAGGTCAAGGTCGAGGATCTGATAGGTGGTTTCCATGGTTGTGGGCCCCACTTGAATGGGGATTTTGATAGTACCCTAAGATACTCTTTCTTGGTCATCATATGCCCTTATTGTGATGCTTTTGTTCTTATTGATGGAATCCTTAGCGAATCCCAATTTCTTTATGAGTTTTAAAGAAGAAATATTAAGGCCTGCACCTCCATCTACCAGGACTCGTTTGACTTTCTTTTTGTGGATTAGGACTTGGAGGTGGAGCGCACGGTTATGAGATGGTTGTGGAGGGAAATCTTGATCCGAAAATGTAATGAGATTTGGGGTAACAATGTTACCCACCATAGCCTAGAATTGCTCTGTGTCGAGGGTGGTGGCGACGGTAGACGCAACTAGTGCTTCATCAAGGATCTTCCTATGGGCAGCGGAGATTTTTAATAGTTCCATGATGGAGATCTGGGCGGGTGTTCTTTTTAACTGGTCAATAACATTGTAATCATAGGGGATGGCCTTTGTATTAGTAATGGGGGTCTTAGTAGGTTCCCCGACAATGGTAACCTTTCCACCTTGTGTGGTGACTCCACAGTCATTGTTGGCTCCCTTAATATTTATTATGGTGACCATTTCGTCAACGCATCCAACTATCTCCTCATATACTAGATTAGCACTAGCATACTTTTGCTTGCCCTTATTATTCCCTTGATTATGGTTCGACATTGGATTCGTGTATATCTTTAGGTCTTCGTTTGCAGCCAGTTGCTTGATGTTGATGACCTTATCCTCAATGAGGTCTTGGATGATGTTTTTGAGTCTCATGCAATTGGCAGTGGTGTGTCCTTTGACTTTGTGAAAGTCACAAAGGAGGTTCTCATTATACCACGACGGCTTGGTCATAGGTTTCATGTACTGCTCAGAGTTAGAGATTTTGATTAGATTCTCTTTAACCAGCTTCTTCATTATGGACTCAATCGATTCACCAAGAGCTTTGAATTTCCTTTTGGGAGGATATTTGTTGTGGGGAGGTGGTCCTCAATTTCCCACATTATTGATTTGATTGGTGGAAGATGGTTGTGGCTGTGCTACTACCACATTAGTTTGCACATTGTTGTGATTATGATTTTGTGACTGATGATGGTTTTGGGTATTCTGCTTAGGGGCACTGATGACCACTTTAGCATCGACCACGCCGTTGTTCGTGATACTTTTATTCCTCGACCGGGTTCGAGGCTTATCATTGTAGTTGTTAGATGGGTGATTATCCTGGGGTGGAGTGAATGTTGGTGCACCTCCTCGTGCAGTAAGGGCTCTTTCGATGTTGAGCGCTTTTGGATTAAATTGATCGTACGATGTGATGCACTGCATTTTTAGGTAGAATGCCAAGTTTTCATCTAGATTGGCTATGATGGTGCAAACTTGTTATTCCTCTGGCATGGTCCACTTGCTCTGATTGGCCTTGGATCGCCATCTTTGCAAGAAGGATGTGAATAGCTCCCCTTTCCTTTGTGTGAGTGTAGATAGTTCTTCCAAACTAGCATCCGCAGCCATGTTGAAAGCGTAATTCTTAAGGAAAGCCTCCACTATTTCCTCGAATGTTTTAATGCCCGTGGGTAGGTGAGAAAACCATTCCATAGATGGACCAGTCAGGCTTTGGGGGAAGAGTTGCATTAGGTATGTGTCATCATATGCGACCTCCATGCAGTGCACCTGAAATTCCCTGACGTGGTTTTCAGGGTTGCTCGTTCCATTGTATTTGTCAAAATGTGAACCGCTAAACCTACAAATGCACAAAGACGACAAACATTGTTAGTGTTAGATCAAAATGCATGTAAAGAGTGAAGGATTCCCCATGAAATTCACCTATTTAAGCTAATATTAGGAAATGAAAAGCAAAACTTAGACAATATGAAAGTAAATCCTAATCTAGCGAATAGTATGATGATCTTATGGGGGAATTGGTGCCAATGATGTGTTGCTATTGGCCCTTTCCCAATTCCTATGTGCAAATGTGAGTTTATTGAATCAATGGTCAAATCTCCAAAGAGATTTGAGCATAGCCTTGATGCAAATGTGAAAATATGAGGAGTGTATGGATGAAATGAGCAAAATTAGTTCTCAATTGTAGAGAGTAACTTTGCGTATGAATTGTGGATGAAGATTGAGGAGAAGAGTCTCCAATTTATAGATTCAAATCTTGGAAGAGATAGTGGAAATAAGCAATGTGGGATAAAAGATAATCCAATGGCATTGTGCCACTTGTCCAAATGTGATTGGATGAGGAATGTGCAAGTTTTGGCCAATGTGTCAATTAATGCAATTAGGTGGCATTTCAAATTTGAGAAATGACATGTTGAAAAGGGAAAGGGAATGAAGTTAATGTCACTTGGCTCAAGGTCAAGGACATGTAAGAGGCATTGAATGCCTTGTTGGAAGGACCAAGTCCACTTGGCCTTTTTGAATTCAAATGAGGGAATATTCCCTTTTGATGCTTTGTGAGGGAAAATAGAAGAATTAATAAATCAAAGTAATTGATTTATTGTGCAACTTGCATTCTCTAGAGGATTTTAGTGAGAAGGATTAACTTAATCAATGTTTTGATTAATTTAATGAAGAATTAGGTAATGTGACAATTTTAGACTTAGATTTATGAATTGATTTAAGTCAAGAATTGAGAGGAAATGATTTATTTAAATAAATGATTTGATTTATTTAATCAAGAAGGAATATGTTAGATTAAATCAAATAAGGTTTTAATTTATTTAATTTAATAGGAGGACTTTAGAGATTTTAATTAAATAAAATGATTTATTTAATTAAACAGATATGCAATGGTTTATTAAATTAATTGATTAATTTAATCTTTGAAATAGAAAGACAATCAGTAAATTGTGATTTATTGAATTAAAAGATAGAAAGTGGTGAAATGCTGAGGATGTGATTTAAGAAGAAGTGTTGTTAGTAATCAGGATCAGGTGTGCCAAAATGAACTTGTGCATTTTCGATGTCTACAGTGATAAATTCTAATATATGTCGATCATCTTCAAACACCTACAAATTTGTAACATTATCGAGAATTGAAGGTAACTATACCAGCTCAACAGTAAATATTCTCAAATATGAAGCATCTAAAGGTTCTAGAGCATTGGAAGGATTAGCCAAAGCATTGGCTCTTTGATTAAATCTTTATAGAATGTGAGTAATGTTGAAAGCATCAAAATATTCAATTAAATCCTGCACTCTGTGTTGGTATCTATATAATCACTTTTTATAATAAATTTACAACTTTCAAACTTGTCCGACTACCAACTCTGAATCACCAAACACCTTAAGAATCTTGAATTTCTTTTTGATTACGAGCATCAAACCATGGATGAGGATTTCGTAGTCTGCCACATTGTTAGTACATTGAAATTACAATCTATAAGCAACAAGAAAAGATTTAACTTGTGGAATAATGATCTCAACTCCAATTCCAATTCCTTGCTTTGATTTAGATCCATCAAACCTAAGGATCTAGACTTGATCATCAGTAGCTACAAACTTATCCTTCTTAAGAGTTGTCGAATTAACATTTTCGGTTTGTATAACCTACACTTTATGTCCATGTAATTCCGGTTCATACCTTTTGATCTTAATATGTTCTAGATAGTGTTGGCCTTCAATTTTTAAAATGATTTCCAAGCACACCATGCAACTATCTTTTGAATATGCAGAACTATGTAGCCTGCACCAATTTTGCAACAATTTTTTTTTTCTGTGAATCTTTAATTTTGTAAAGCTTGAAAATTCAATGCATTCCTAATTAAGTACATCCATGTTCAATGAACATCACAAGTAAGGTAAAATAGATAACATACATGTAAATATAATATCCATAAGTTCTCAAAGAAAATTTAACAAATGAATTACAAGTTTTCAAATTACATTCTCCACAAAGGGGTGTTACAAATCATCTATTTCAATGATACATCATCAAGTACACATCAATAAATATATTCTTGAAATAGAGTTATAATTTAAAAATTGGCTAGCAAGCCATACATAAATATTATATGAAGCACATCCATAGCAATAAAACCTCTGAACCTCATCCACCTTAACACTACCAGTCTTCTTGCGTTGAGGCCAAGAGTGTGGCTAAGGCACCTTTTCTGGCCAGCCACGAAGTACATGATTTCCCCGGGTTTCTTCCTAACTCGAAGAAATCCCCAACCTTGCACGAAGAGCCTACCAACGTGGAACTATAAATCAGGAGGGAACTCTCGATACATGCATATTTTCCTATATGCATTCCTAAACTAGAAAACACATTTCTTGTGAGCAGGATGTGGCAGAGACATAAATAACATATAATTCTAGGATTTTTATCCATCTATTTCAATGGTAAATTTCTTGGCCAAGCATTTAAACCATAAATGGTAGTGAACCACAAAAATTTATGCTTTTGAGATGGTAAGGGGATGGATCCCCTACAACTTTCTAGGGTTTTTTCCTAGAAGGAAGAGGATGTCCCCTTGTGGTTAGCATAAATATTGTGATTCATTCAATTGATAGGAATTGAAATAGGTTGAATTTTATTATAATGAATTATGCTAAGTGTTGTAATCTTTTAAATGAAGCTAACTATTGCATGCAATCTAATGAAACCAATATTGCTGGAAAACACATGATGTAATGCAACAAAGAAAAAATAATGACTATTCAAAGCAATATAACCTAATAAATCAAATGAGTGCACTTGGAAACTATTTTAGACTAAAGAAGAAGTTGTGGAAGCCTCTGAAAATCTAGAAAATCTGAATTTTAAGCCCACTGGGACACTTACACCAAGCTGGGCAACCTAGTCCCTTTTTTGGCAAACTATTCCATACTCCATTTTGGCCAACTGGGTACTCAAATCTGCAAAAATATTTGACAAAAACCTCTAGTGGGACTAGGTTTCCACTATTGGCAACCTACTCCCTTTCAACTTTTTTGGAAAACTAAAAGTGGACATGAAGGCCTATGGTCTACACTTTGCTTCTTCACGGGAATCCAGACTCAGACTTGCAAAATCACCTACAAAACAGAGTATATTTTGGTTTCTAATGTGGGGTTTACCTTGTTCAAACCCCTAGTTTGTATTTAAACTTGTAAAGAGATAGAAAATTTGCATAAATGCTAGCCCTAAGTGCATCTAGAACTAGGAAAACTTGAAATAAGACAAAATCCTATTATATTGTGCTAGAATAAGATGCATGCAAGAGATTTGAATGATGAAAGAATTCAATCCAAGAAACCCTAGAACATTACAAATGAATGTGAAAGGAATGCAAATGGGATGCAAACCTCAAATCTGAAGATGGGTTGAACATGGAAGATGGATTCACTTTGGAAACAATCTTTAGGTGTGATTTGGTGGCTAGTTGCACCTCCTCAACCTAGATTTCTCTATGATTCTCCATAGGAATCCATGTTCATCCTTTGGAAATGTTTGATCTTGAATGGGAAGTGAGCTTTAAGACCTACAAAATCCCTAGTTTGTTGTCCAAAAGCTTCAACTTTGCTGTGAAAGAGATATGAAACTTCTTGAGGAAGATGTTTTGCACTTGACTCTTGAAGTTGCTTGCAAAAAATGACCTAAAAACATGTATTTATAAGCAACAATACCTAATTGTTTGTAATTTTGACCTAAGAGGCTGACACCCATTGGGAATTGTTAACAAGATAGACATTTTCCCACTTAAAAATGCAAAAAAGGGATTTTGAAGTGGGATTAGTGATATTTGAATATTTTTGGTGTTGTTTGTCGATGCTTGCATAATTCCTTAGGTAAGATAGGCCTCAAAGTCAAAAATAATAAACCTTAGGGGCCTATAAATGTTGTTTTAGGGTAATTATTGATGGAAGGGGAACTAAAGTAGGACCAAAATGGGCACAAAATTATCCTTTTCTTCAAAGGTATACAATTTTTGGCAACACATTTAGGCCCAAATTTAGCGCCCATATGACTCTACGTGCATATGTAAGCTAAAGGACTCTAAACAATCAATGCACTTTGTTTACATAAAAGGATACTCATTCAATGGTGGGAGAATGAAGCCCCCAGTGTAGTTATTTACAAAACGACAACGTTAGGAACCGCATCCTACAACATAAATTCATTATAAATCTAAGAATCCTCTAATATAATTCCTAGGGATCAAATTCGAGGGTAGATGTATGCCCCCCCTTGATTCTGCTTGCTTTATAGAGGTGGAATCAAGGTAAATCTCTAGCCACATCGAATGAGGATATGCATATCGAAGGGAATTTCCAAGTACCATGCCACATAATGATAGGTGAGTGATGATTTAGGGTGTAGAAACATGATTTTGATGTAACAAACAACATTAAAAATGGAGCTCACTAGCACCTAGTATGTTTATTTGAATAAAAAGCACACTAAAAAGTTCTAACATGGTAAAGGTACAAATGTGCATATATGTAAAATGAGATAGAGTTAAAAGGAATGGAAAGAGAGTAACTTATATCTTACTTGTTCATTTACCTTTTGTAGAGTTTGAGTGATGAGGAGAGAATGAGAGGATGTCAAGCACATGTGGATTCACACCGGCTAAATTGGATGCGTTACGTGACTAGGTAGCCAGCGGCGAGCGACAACATGAGGTGAGTCAATTATGGAGCCTTTGCTTTGTGATTTTTTAATTATGGGATGAATTTAATGCATATTTAGGTTAAATTAGGATCCTGGAAAAAAAAAGTTTGCGAAGTGTCCCTTTTTTTTGCAAAGTGTCCCTTTTGTTCGCAAAGTGTCCTGTTTCTTCGTGAAGCGTCCCTTTTGTTCGCAAAGTGTCCTATTTCTTTGCGAAGTGTCTAGGGCCTTAGGAAAAGCACACAAGAACAAAATTAGCACACTTTCATGATGAATTAGAGTAGAATTGAAGAGATTAGATGATTTTGATAGGTACCCACATGTTCCCCTCAGCATCTCGATGAGAGACAACTAAGTTTCCTTAGAGACTTGGCTCCCACTTTGTCAGCGGAAGAGACAAAGAACCTATAGGAGGTAGGGATATATTGGTTGTACCTCATGCCCCCCATGAGGTACCACGATGTGATGTTGATGGCAGTATGTGAGCGCTGGAATGTCGATACTTGCACCTTCCACCTACCCACAGGAGAGATGACCATTACTTTAGAGGATGTACACAGGATAATCCAAGTCCCTATTCAAGGGGAGCGAGTGCACCTCTAGAGGGGTCGATCTTTCCATGAGTAGCAGGAAGACATGCAGTACTATCTTGATGGACCAGTCCATGAGAACAAACTAGCAGGATAGATCGATTTAGCCATGCTAATTTATTCACAAGCACCAGTAGTGAGGAAGATCATGATGCACACTATAGCATTGGTTCTCCTTCCATATGGACAAGCAACACACCTCAATGATGGGCTACTTCACCTAATACGAGGGATGGCAGAGCATTAGACAGTGTATGCCTAAGGACGGTGCATCCTGGCTCATTTGTATTATGACCTTGGGCAACTTGTCATCCAGCAGCTAGATAGCATGGTACATTGTACATTTCTATAGGTGTGGTGTCTGGAGAATATCACATGTACTAGGTAGACTAGCTTCCCATGTCCGACAGTGATAGGATATCCATGATCATTTGGTTACCCAGTATGATGACTATGGTAGTACGGTGATCTACACTTTTGGCGGGTGAGATTTGACCGACTAGAGGAGGATGATATCCTATGGAGACCATACCAGCTTGTACTACAGTGGACAGATCACACTAGATAGCTGAGGAGACTACAGATGGACATATTTTTAGTGGGGTGAAACAATCACATAGTGCAGCCCTTCTACTATGATCGGGTGATGAGATAGTTTGGACAGGTGCAGACACCACCCCAACCACGATCATCGTTTGGGAGATCTATTCAGAGTGTCTCGAGGCCAGGTGATACAATGTGGTTCACACTAGATGATTTCATCTAGAGTGACTCTGACTATTATGATCATGATCAGCCACCGATGGACGATGCAGATGATGTTGGTGCTACATGGGATCATGATGAGTGGTGGATAGCATCATGACTAGATCTAGTGTTTCTGATGGATGAGCTAGTGGGGGATGTAGGACCTATACCAGATGAGGTGGATGAGAGGAAGGAAAAAACCGAGGAGACATGATATAGGGATGTAACTATATTTACTGATATCATCGATGAGGAGTATGATGAGGATGCAGACCTAGATTATGATAGGCAAGAGGGAGAGGAGGAGGGGTAGGATAGATTTGAGGAGCCACCCCTGAGTGATGATGATGAGGCTGAAAATAGGGACCGATATGAGTGGGGAGAGGTCTCATGCATCCATATGACTAGATATTGGACAACAACAGTGGCAGGTTCAAGCACTCACAACTGAGAGGAGGCTAGCACATTATTCATGCCCCTGCATAGGATGAGGTGGAAATTATGCATCCCACTAGAGATATAGGTGATCATATTAAATTTTGATATATGCATGTTATATTTTGATGTATGATTTGTTGCATATATATATATCATGATGTGTACTGATTAAAATTTGTTTCGATCTTGTAGGGCCCTTAGAGGATTGGTGAGAGCTCTACCATTAGAAGACCGTGGAGGTAGTGTCAGCATCTTTCGACGAAGAGGAGATGGAATTTGATTATGTGCCCCCACTGATCGTGGAGTGAGATCCAGAGATGTTGAGACCCTTTTGCGAGACTACGAGTAGCATATGAGGGCCTGAGGAAACAAATCCACCGAGTCAGAGTTGCACCATAGGCATAGCTGTCATAGACTCTAGTAGAGGTGGAGAGACTAGAGAGAGAGAGGTAGCACGATTATAGGTAGAGAGGGATGGGATAGCAGGAGAGCAACAGTTGACACTTGCACAGATGGAGGGGATGGAGTTTGCGATCAGATTTGGTAGACTGTGATCAAGATCATGCACGATTGTCTCCCGTCGTCTAGCTACTGATGTAGCACGAGTACCAGATCTCGAGGGATATGGTAATCACAGTCCTCAATGACATTGGATATTATGATGATATGTATAGAGAAACTTTTCATATATATATATATATGCATTTTGATGCTGCATGTTGTGATTTAATGTGTGGATGCTAAATATCAATGTGATTAATTAAATAGGATTATTTAATTAATTTCTACATGCTTTAACAAGATTTATGTGATTGAATTAAAAACTTAGTATAATTTCTAATGAGATACAACATGAAGAGTGAGTAAGTTATGCACTTATTTTTAGTAACATAACACACAAGAAGAAAAAATGAATAGTATGAAATGTAAAGGAATTATAAAATGAATTAAATAATCACTTTAGTGTTCAAGACACATACATAATGATTTGTTAAGAATGAAGCAATGAGAAAGCCCATAGGATATAATCCAATAGCTTTAACAACATTTCTCTATAATTCATACCATCCAAAAGGGGATTAGACATAATACTGATGCAAGTGTGTGGTATTAATGGGCTCTTTAAGAGGAGTGTCATCATGTTTGGTTAAGGTATAAGCACCAGAGCCATAATTCGTATTGACCACATAGGGGCCTAACCAATTAGGACTGAACTTGCCTTTATCAGCATAATCAGAGTAGTATTACATTGATTTTCATATAAAACCAAATCAACTTTGTTAAATTTCTGAGGAATGACACCTATATCATGTTTGTGTTACAATTGTTTAGTGTAAGCTTGAAGATGCTCGAGAGCGTTGATGCATTGCTCATCAAGCATTTCAAGTTGGTGTAATCATTGTTCCACATAGGTGTCATTATCAACAAGACCTTGGAGAGAAATCCACAATGTGGGGATTTCTAACTCTAAAGGTAGGATAGCCTCAGTACTGTAAACAAGGTTGAAAGGTGTATTACCTGTAGAAGAATGAACACTTGTGTGAATTCCCATAACGCATATTGTAATTGTGTATGCCAATCATTTTGGTTTGGTTAATAGTCTTCTTAAGAATTTGTTCTAGGATTTTATTAGTACTTTCAGCTTGACCATTAGACTGTGGGTAGTGAGGTGTTGAAAATCGATTTTGAATATGAAAGGTCTCAAGAAAATTCTTCACATAATTGTTCTTAAATGGTGTACCATTGTCTAAAACTAACACGGAAGGAAGGCCAAAGTGAGCGATGATGTGTTCCAATAAGAAATGACATATCACATTAGTAGTTTTAGATCGGAGGGGAAATGATTCTACCCATTTGGTGAAATAGTCAGTAGCAGTATTGATAAGCGTATGTCTAGCAAAAGAAGGTGGTGAGATTTTTCCAATTAGGTCCAATCCCCACACAAAGAATGGCCAAATAGGTATTTAGGCGCTGAGCTCAGAAGAAGGACAATGGATCAAATGGCTATGTTAGTGGCATTGATGAAATTTCTTAACATACTCATAGCAGTCTTTTTCCATGTTTTTCCAGTAATGACCCATGCAAAGGAGCTTTTGCACTAAGGTTTTTCCTCCAAAATGTCCTCCACAAGTGCCAAAATGGGCTTGTTCGAGGGAAATATGAGTTTTTTGGCATATGGCTTGTAAGTGTTGTCATTTATGGAAACCTAAATGGCAACCTAAGTCATACATCCGATCCACAGTCTAGTTTTTGTATCTACCAACTGAACAAGGTGAAGAACAGGGCATCCAATTATAAGTATAAAAGTTGATGTGTATATCTCACCAGACTATTATTTTGTGTTGTGGGACCCATACAAAGGATTGTTGATGTTTGGAATACCTTGGTGAAGGATTTTTTTGATACGCATTCATTGGTACACGATCCAAGAGATCCGGTGCACTAATCTATTTGTTATTTGTGCTAGAAGGCCGACCTGGCGAATATAGTAATTCTGAATGTATAAGGAGTAAGTAATTAAATTATTTCATGCTTGATTATGTTTTTTTTAGGTCCTCTCTTTGTCTTAACCGACTTTGGAGGATATGCATAAAGATTTAGTGGCGGATCTAGCCAGCAAGTTTGTTTCATAAAGCCAACTGATGGATGAATAAATCTTTGGTAGTGGATATATATATATATATATATATATAAGATCAGTTTTCACCATTGTATAAGTGAAGAAGTGTGTAATAAGAAACAAAAGTATGTGAATATGGGTGTAATGTGAAAATAAAAAGAGTAATAGTGTAGATGTTGGATTTGTGGTGTGAATTGAAGAGCAGAGCAGAATGAAGATCAGAATCATTCTGCAGATCAAGAATTCACTATATGAGCTTCACCAAAGCTGTAACCTAGCATAAATAGATGCTATCATCTTAGTTCAACCTTCATATGGTTTTAATATGAACTTTTGTAATGTTTTGAGCCTTTCCTTTTGAGCAGTGAGCTCTAGGGAGTGTTCCTGAATGCAAATGCATTCTCTTTTGTAAACATTTATTTTTTAGTACTCAAATTGTGGATTAAACTCCATCGTGGTTTTTCCCCTAATATGGTTTCCATGCAAAAATATGTGTTTCATGGTGCTATGAATGTTTCCTTTGAATACTTGCATCTTTCTTTTAATGCAATGACAAAATGGTTTAAGTTTCAAAGTAATAAAAGTTAAAGATTTGTTGAACACTGATTCACCCCCCCTCTCAGTGTTCCCTTGAGTCCAACAATTGGTATCATAGCACAATTCCTCTGAAGAATTTTAGTAGCTTGAGATGGATCTTGGAATGTGATGGACTCTGGTAGTCTTCAGTAGTAGCTTTTGGTGGCACTTGATGACCTTGATCAGTCTAAAGAAGAAGTACAGGAATCAAAAGAAAATCTTAAAGATGTTGAGAAATTCATTTAGTCATTGAAAGATAAGATTATTAAATCCATGGAGAAAAGAAAGGATCTTTGTGATTAGATACAACAGAAGGAGAGTGAAAATATGGATGATGCTCACTTGAATCAAACATTGAAGGAAATAACTAAAGAATGTGAAAAGCTTGCCAGAGATAATACAAACCTAAAACATTGATATGGAATCCATGATGAAGATGACTAAAGAGATTGAAAAAAGGAAGAGAAATGAGGAAAATCTTGCTCAAAACCTGAAAGACAAATCTGATGAATGCAGTAGAATAAATGGTAAATTCACTTAGTTGGAAAGTGAATTACAAAGATCCAGAAACAATGAATAAGAACTTGGTAAGTAGATTGCTACTCTTAGGAATGATCTTATGATTGCAAATGAGTACAAAGAAAAGTTTAAGATCAGTTCAGTGAAGCTTGATGAGTTAACTCAAGTAAAAAAGAGTGGAAATGATAAGAGAGGTATTGGATATGAAAAAGGAGAAAGTTCCAAATCAGGACAAAAGAATTTTAGACAGAACAAAGATGGAAGGTATCCGGTAAGACAACCTAATGCTCAAAATTTTAAAGGATATTATTTTGCTTGTAAAAAGTTTGGTCATATGGTTGCTCAGTGTATAAGTAATATGAATTCAAGAGTTTCATCATTCTCTAGTCAATTTTTCAATTACAAAAAAATTGGTCATAAATCCATTGAATGCAGAAATGTGTTAAGAAGGAAAGTTGAATTTTATACATGTGGAAAATTTGGGCATGTTGCTAATCAATGCAGATCAAGAAGAAGTAATTGGAATGATTGGTCAGGACAAGAAAGAAGTGTGTGCTACAATTGCAATAAGTATGGTCACATTTCAAAATTCCGCAGAAACAAAAATGTAAACAAAAGAGGTCTGGTATACAGAGGCAGAAATATAGAGAAAAATGATAAGGGGAAAGAAAAAGTGACTATGGATGAAATCAAAGATCAAATGAAAAGGACATGGGTAAGGAAGAATGATTGTGATACTAGAAATGGTTCCATACCGGAACTTGCTTCTGATAATTCTTCTGGTAATTGATTTTAGGCTACTGGCCTAGGGGGGTCTTTCAAGAAAATCTTTCCTCCCCCATATGTGGATGGTACCAGAACATAGAGAATAGTCAAGAAGCTGTATTTGTGGTGTACAGAGGTTTTGGATAACCCTCACAAGGAAATTCAAAGAATTCATAAGTCTGCAAGAGAATTTTTCTCTCGCTTCCTAAGAAAAAAAAGCACCTGGAAAACGTAGGGCAAATGAATTTATTACACATGTGCAAACTATAAAAGTCAAGTTGGAATCATCATTTGTCACTTTGCATCGAAGAAGAGAAGAAGGAGAGCACTCGGTAGACGGATTTCAAAGCGATGAATTGATTTGTTGGCAATTCTCAAAATCTATCAGGTACGTTTCAAATTATTCTCAAAATCTTCATACAATTTGGTGTGCGGTTGCAAACCCTAAATACGAAAAGAAAATGGAACAAATCAAAGGATCGATCACTCTAAATGAATATAACAGTGCAAAGATTAGGTCTATGAGGAATTTGTTACTACCTAACAAATCAGAGCAATTGAGCGAAGCTAAACATAGAAATTTGGATATTTGGAATGAGTTTCCGTACTTTGAGAATGTGGAATTCGTAAAATTCATCTTGAGCAGATTACATGATGATATTTTAACTTTGGACAAACCCTACATCATCTCAAAGGAGGTAATTGAGAATTTTACTAGATTATGCAAAGTTAGAGATGTTCCAAGGAAGAAATCCATCTAAAACAAGGAAGTTGAAACCCTAACTGGAATAATCAAAGATCAGAGGGCACTGATAATTGCAACAATCAAGAATCCTATTACAAAGTACATTGCACATGGGATAACATAAAAAATATTCTACATAAATCGAGAAGGTGTTATATCGGCTGGCGCAGTCTACATTTCTCACAAGATGATAATCGAAGGTCATGACTTTGACTGTGTGGGTTGATAAAGGATCAGCTAATGGAAAATGTGCAACTGGCAAAAGAAATAGGCTACCCTTCCAGATTTGGTACCTTGATCATATGCCTAGTAATGTATTTCTTGAATTGTTTGCCAAAAATCGACAATGTGGTGTGGAAGGAAAATGAACCGGTATGCAAACAAATATATTCATATTCTAGAAGCTTGGCTGGTTGGGATATATAATTTTAAATTTCTTTAAGAGTGTGCTTGAAAAGTGTGGTTCAGTAAATGTTTCCCTTCCGGTAAGAACAATTGAAGTTGGTTCCTCTTCCGATGGCATGGATAAAGGACAAAAAAGAGGTAAAGAAATTGTTGAATACAACCCTCAAGAATGCAAAGTCCCCCAAATTGAGGGGAAATGTAAAGATAAGGAAATTGTGGATGTTCCAATGAATATTTTGATGAAGAAACTAAGAAAAATGAATTAGAACCAGAAAATCCAGTGAGGAAGAAGATGATTTGTCAAAAGAAATGCTACAACAGCTTATTCAGGAAGGAGGTGGAATGTAGAAGATCGCTAGGTTATGGTACGCTAGACCATCATATGATCAATACATGATCATGAGTGTATTAAATGCTCATATTGAGCATTGTAAGATCAAATTAGAAAGCTTTCAGAACATTCTACCTGATGAGATGATTGAATGCAGTAAAGAGACATTAAATTTTGAAGCTCGAGAAAAGGAAGCTGGTGAAGTTATCTCTCACTTGAAGGAGAAATTAAGACTATCCCTTTCCAAACTGAAGAAGAAAATGAATGAATTGAGACTGTGCATAAATTCAGCTAACAATATCTACAACTATTGCATCCACTAGCCCCATGCTATTAGTAATTACAAAGAAAAATTGGAACAGATTGAAACAGAGTTGAATGGTATTGGTAAAATCTTTGACATGTTACAAGATCAGGATGGCACCATCAAAAAAATAATTCAAGAGTTACAGTCATAACACACAAAAATTCAACTCACCATGAACACACTTGTTGATACCTTTTGGAAGGTAAAAGATCTAACTGAATGTAAATTGGAGGAGATGGTGGAAATACTAAGGAATAGTGAGAAACTGGAAGAAGAAATTACAATTCCAGAATCCTTAACTAAAATTGTTAACAAAACATCCAAGAATAATAGTTTGATCATTATCATTGGAATCACAATAGATTCCTGGAATAAATTCCTTTTGGAAGTGAAGAAAAACCATAAGATAATCTTCTAAATGTAGTAGTTAATTGTTTTCAGGTTTTTGAAGTTTTGATCAAAGGGGAAGAACTATTGGCATATATGTGTTAAAGTTTTGAAGCCTTGAGGATTTTGAACACATGTTTTGTCACTACCTTTTCAGTATCAATTTTTTTTGGCATATGGCCTCCATGATTTGTCATTGATTTCAAAGGGGGAGAGAATGCAGTGAAAAATTCCTTATAGGGGGAGCGAATGTAGTGAAAAATGCCTTATAAATCTTAGGGGGAGAAAGTGCAGCAAAGTTTGACAGTATACCTATAATGATTTCGACACTTAGTCATTTTTCACTAAGTGTTTCCATCAATGCCAAAGGGGGAGATTGTTGGCATATGTATTTTAAATGTTTTCATTGATGGCAACCTAAATGGCAACCTAAGTCATACATTTGGTCCGCAGTCTAGTTTTTGTATCTACCAGTTGAACAGGGTGAAGAACAGGGCATCCATTTATAAGTATAAAATTTGATCTGTATATCTCACCGGACTATTATTTTGTGTCATGGACCTCATACAAAGGATTTTTGATGTTTGTAATACCTTGGTGAAGGATTTTTTTGATACACATTCACTAGTATACGATCTAGGAGATCAGGTGCACTAATTTGTTGGTTATCTATGCTAGAAGGCCGACCTGGCGAATATAGTAATCACGGATGTATAAGGAGTATGTAATTAAATGATTTCGTGCTTGATTATGTTTTTTTTAGGTCCTCTCTTTGTCTTAATTGACTTTGGAGGATGCACATAAATATTTAGTGGTGGATCTGGCCGACAAGTTTGTTTCATAATACTACTCTAACAAAATTAGAATGAGATCCTTATATAGCGATAGTTTATCATGTTTAGTTTGATAGAGACCGTTGAGTTTTTTAATCACTAATTGTGAATCACCATAGATATTTGTATCCTTAATGCCCATGACTAAAGCAACACACAATCCAACGATTAACGATCATACTCAACTATGTTATTCATACATAGGAAATTGAGGTGATAGGATAAGGGAATAGGCTTACCTACGGGTGGAATTAAAATAACTCCATCACCAGAGCCTATTCAACACTTGGATCCATCAAAGTACAATTCCCATGTAGGAAGGTCTATGGTAAACACATTGTCATCGGGGAAAGAGTCGTTGGTAGGTAACACTAAAGCTGAAGGAGCATCAGTTAAATGGTCGATTAAGGCTTGGCCTTTGATTTCTTTTTGAGAAACAAACTTAAGGTCAAACTCAGTTAATAACATGACCCATTTAGTGAGACATCCTGAAAGATCCATTTTATTGAAAAGATATATGAGAGGATCAAAATTTGTCATTACTTGTATTTTTGCGTTGAGTAAGTAATGTCGCAACTTACTAGTAGAGAACACAAGAGCCAGACATTGTTTTTTGATTGTTGAGTAACATGTCTCATAATCTAGGAGCGTTTGATTGATATAATAAATAGGATGCTCTTTATCATTGGTGTCTTGTTGAGTCAACAATGCATCAAGAGCGTGGGTAGAAGTAGCTATATAAAGGATAAAAGGTTGGTTTGGTATAGCAGGTTGTAAAACAGGTGGAGTTGCAAGGTATTCTTTCAAACTCTCGAAGGCCTGTTTACAATCATCATTCCAATCAAAGTTTACATCCTTTTTGAGGAGATGCATAAAGGGCAACATATGGTCGGTTAAGGATGCGACAAAACAACGGATGGCTTGAATCCTTCCTTATAATGTACGCAATTGGGAGATATTACGAGCTGGTGAAATATTAATTATAGCATCAATTTTATTTGTGTCCACCTCAATTCCTCTGTGAGATATGATAAACCCTAAAAATTTACCACTATCTACTCCAAAGACACTTTTTGGGATTTAATTGCATTTAATATTTACGCATGCGCTCAAATATTTTTCAAAGGACATTCATATTTTCTTGGCGAGTTAAGGATTTAGCAAGAATGTCGTCAACATAATATTCCTAGATTTTATGGATGTAGTCATGAAATATTAAGGTCATTGAATGTTGATAGGTAGTGCTAGCATTCTTTAAACCAAAATGCATCATAATTGTGAAGCAAATTTTTTGCTTTATCTATTTTTGGTTTTCGGCTTTATTTTTGTCCTCAAGATGATCCACGCACAAAGAGTTTGTATTTTTGACAGACACACAATGTGCCACATGGTGGTTGTGTGTGATTTAATAATCGCTTCCTCCTCAGTTGAAAGTCAAACCACATGTTGACTTGGTGGAAGTTTTCTTGAATCTAAGATTATCCCCTTGTGTGACATGTTACCCCTTCGTGCAAGGAAGTTGTATCTTGGGAGTGTTCACTCAGAGACCGTCGGAATGCATTTTTCTTTTTCCAATGAAGGGACAAGAGTCGGTGCCACCAAAGCCACTTGGGTGATTGACAAGACCTTTGCCATACTGTCTCTCTAGGATCATAGCGATTACGAGGGCTAATCTTGTTGAAATATCTAAATGATATAAATGTGGAAGTTGAAAGTTGATGAGTAGGATGCCAGCGATCAAATAAAAGATCTAGGACCGAGTTTCAAAGCTATCAGGTATGGGCATCTGGCAGTCATTAATACTAAACAAGGTTGGCGTTTCTCTCTTCTAGGTGGCTATATATTGAAAACAACAACATAATGAAGGAGTTCTTGAATTTTTCATGTTGGAAAAAGTTTCCTTAGCTTTCTTAATTAATGGAATTATTTTCTCTTAAAAGATTTATAGAACACTGCTTCACTCTGGCATGTTATGTCTTTTCTATGATCAAACTATTATCGGATTGGAATCTGATCTTTGTTTTAAAGTTCATCTATATTTGAAGAAAAAGTTATTCTAAGGAAATATTTGAAACTGTGCATGCTATGATCTTTTTCAGTATTTCTTTCTTTATATCTCTATCCAAAATAGAACATTGTCTTGCTTAATCTGAATAGTTCGATTATCGAATTTCCATGTTGTCTGTGTATATGATTAAATTATAATCTTTAGAAGTTGGACTATTTCATTGGACTTATCCATTTTCTTTGTAGGGTTATTATTTCTTCATGATATGCTATATTACGAGGAAGGGTTTATGTTGCTTTTTGAATATTTTCTATTAATTATGGAACTTCTATGTTTGATTCGAATCTTAATACACACTTCTTGCTGGTCGATTGAATGACTACATATGTGATTGTATCAAGCCTATGCTACTCATTCTCCTCCCAAAAATGAAGGGAAGTGGTGTTTTTTGTCTATCATATCACTCATAGAAGGAATCTTTTGGTTTTGAAATGTTGTAAAAGTGTTGGCACGTCGCCATTTTTTTTTATTTTTTTGTTTGCATTTCTTTCTACCCTTTTCCCAAACTCAGAGAAGAGCCATCTTTCTATAAAAATCCCAGAGGTATTTAGTGAGGTGCATATTGTCCCCCAGTCACTGAATTTCCCATAAGACTGTCAGAGAGGCACAAGCTTTGATGACCAATAGTTCTTTTTTCTGGCACGCCCGGTGGGGCCAATCCCAAAGGCCTGATTAGAAGTCAAAAATATTTCTCAATCAAACTAGAGGAAGGAAACTGGAGGTTTCATGCCCAGGGTTCAAACAAGAGCATCATCGAAGGGTAACTTTAAGTACTCTCAACTACCAGCCTTGGTACCTAGGAGAAGAAGAGTCATAGGTTTTGTATCACCTGTGAGAAGTATCAGAGTAAGGAGTAAGAGTCCAAAGTTTAAAGCCTTATCTACTCCGCCTAGAGGCCAAACTTTCCAAATAAGAATACCAGTTTACCCGATATATAGGAACCTTTTCTCCATGGCCCATGTAACCCCTCCTGCTCGCAAAAAATTTGTAACCTGGGATAGTGGTAGTCTGTTATTTCCTCTGACACCACCCGACATCTGGCTCGCTATACCCACTAATGCCCTCAAGGCTATTTCAAAATTTTTTGGGGAGGACTTTAAAACCCCTTTCGAGCGCCTCCAAAATATAGCGGAAGTATGTAGGGTGCATAATATTGCGGAGGAAAATATTGCTATGAAATTGTTGGCTGCTTCTTTCAAAGGGAAGGCTCAAGATTAGTATAGATCTCTGACTTCCGATTCCATCAGCTCGTGGGATGATCTTAGAGAAAAGCTTTTCAAACACTTTGCAGAGAAAGGAGACTATTCCTCGCTATTACATCAACTGATTACCAACAAGAGAGCTCCGCAAGAAGCTATGAGTGATTTCAACAAGAAGTTTAACAAAACCTGGTAGAGGATTCCAACTACTGCATGACCCCCAGCTACTATGGCATTCATGTTCTTCTTAAAGGCCATCAATTCAGATATTGCAGTCCTGATAACTTTCATGGGAGGAGATACTCTACCTAATATGAGGTGGTAGTACATGCGGAGAACAATTTGATAGATGCAGGAAAGCTTTTACCATGACCTCTGATGCCTATTTTTGTGGAAATCTTAGGCATGCCACTCTGAGAAGAGTCTTCTTTGAACAATTTCATGACATAGATGACAAGCTTAGCTCCACCCCAATGTATGTGTGTATACCCTATGACACAACTAAGCACCTCGAGTTATTCCTCTGTAGCAGCAAACCTTAACGATATGAAGAGCTTGATGCGATATTTTGCTAATGAGGTAGTCCTCATCAAGCGACAACAATCAGCTCCTCCAAAGCAAGCAACTTAGACATACCAAGGAGGTAGACCCTTCTATCAACATAATTTGCAGAGTACATATCAAGGACCTTCGGGTCAGGGAGGTTAGCAATTGGCTTCTGCCAACCAAAAAGTTCTAGTTACTATGGCGTTACAGATGGTCAAGGATAGCCATAGCAAGGAGTTGATTCTAGGCTTAAATAACCTAGTAGATGATAAAAATGCATGGTTTTTTCCCTACAATGATGGTCATATGCCTCAGGATTTCCCCAAGGGAAATCTATAGCAAAGAGTAAGAGAGAAAAGGAAAAGGGTTTCCCAACAAAGCATAGAAGGGTATGAGTCCTCCAAGATGGAGAATTCTCGATTCAAAGTGCAAATACAAGGGATGTCCATATGGAAAGAGTTGGAAATTGCACCCTATCAAGCACTTTTCTCTTGGATGGAAGAAGAGGACACAATTTTTGTGAACGAAGCTCTGACAACCAATACTTCACAGGTACAATCAAACTACAACACCAGATCCAAGAGAAGACTCACCGAGGAATATGTGCCACAAGCTCTGCCTCATTTCCAATCTCGTCAGCCACCCTCGTAGGAAGGACAACTACCCCAGCCAACTTCTCAGCTGACTATTCAACTAAATCGGCAACAACAGATTCCACCATCGCCTGACAAGTTACCTAATACGACGTCAAACCCATTCACGAAGGGTCATTTTCCTCGAAAGTCGAGAGAGATCCCGCCATTCAGACCTAAGATTTAGCTGGCCAGAATGCTCAACATGGTGGAGCAATTGAAGAAGGAACCTACTAACATGTCTCTATGGGACGTGATATCTATCCCTGAGCAAAATATGTTGCTTCAGGAAGCATTGAAAAAAGAA
The DNA here is from genome assembly GCA_007115665.2 of Sequoiadendron giganteum. Classification (NCBI taxonomy): domain Eukaryota; kingdom Viridiplantae; phylum Streptophyta; class Pinopsida; order Cupressales; family Cupressaceae; genus Sequoiadendron; species Sequoiadendron giganteum. Next base: position 111,135,981 of record CM021109.1, read on the forward strand.
GAACCCAGGCCCCAAGTGGGTGAAGTTTCGTCGTGTGATCTGGGTAAAAATAAAGGGCCCAGATCGAAAACTCAAATTTTGAAGGCCGTAGCTTATACAAATGATGTGGATGAAGCAAAAGAGAAAGAGGTAAGCAAGCTCAATCCCACTCCTTTCTTTTTGACGTTAATTGTGGGAGATAAACTTTTGCACAATAATGTGATTGATTCGGGATCCAGTACAACAGTCATGCCAAAGAAAGTGGTTGATGCCTTAATGCTCAAGTATGAACCTTTGAAAAAGGGAATCATGCATTTGGGCAGAAAGAAGGTTTCGATGGTTGGTTGGATAAAAGAGCTATCCTTAACCCTTTTTTCATGCCCAAGCTAGAAAGTTTCGCAAGATGTAGTTATAATAGACGTTTCCTGGTTTTCGGGATCTATCTCTCTAGAGATTTCACCACAAAGCTAGGTGGATATTTGGCACTAGACTGGTCCCATTTGAAATTAAGAACCAAGCATGGGGAAAAGATGAAAATTCTTTCAAAATATCTGCATCCTGAACACATAGCAGACAATGTTGTTCTCTATTTTGAAGCATCGCATACTTCTTTCTCAAGACAAGAAGGATACTACATGGAAATGTTGGAAGATGAAGAATATACAAGTGAGCAGACACCTGAAGAAGAGGTTCCCCTTAGCCAATTCATCGACTCCAACCCATTCATTAATTTCCATGCCACAGGATTAGGTACATGTGTGATATTTGATGATGACATGGTTCATCCAAAATTAATCAAAGAGCGGGAGAGCTATGATGATCCAACAGATAATTTTCTATGGACCTTGTACTTTGATGGCGCTAAATGCAAAGCCAATTCTGGAGAAGGAGTCTGATTGATGTCTCTGACAGGATCAGAGACCCTCAAGGCATATCAATTCTAGTTTTCATGCTCAAATGATGATGCGGAACATGAAGCATTAATCCACGGTTTGTTTTTGGCTGAGTGGATGGGTGTGAAGAGGTTGTAAGTATTTGGAGATTTCGAGTTGATAGTAAGTCAATTCCATGGGCAAATAGCAGGAAAAAATAAGAGGATGAAGGACTATAGACATTGGATATGGGATTTAATTGAGGGTTTTGAAGGTTTCAATGTGCAAGTTATTCCTCGATCCCAAAACAATATAGCAGATCAGATGGCTTCTATCGGGTCCCAGTTTGAGCTAGTTTTCAATTCAAAGCAAAGTGTCACTCACATTGTTGTTTGACTATCAATTCCTGACAATGATTAGAATTGGTAAGTGTTTGAGGATGACACCCAGATAGCCAATTTTATTCAAAATTCAGAAGGACCTTCCGACCATTCAGAGTCAGAGTTTCAATTGTCAGAAGGGAAAGTCATTCAAGTAAAAGGAAATAGGCTCCCTCAGGATTTGATTTCCCTTGAGAAATTTTTTGATTATGAAGATGTAAGAATGGCAAGCAAAGGTTCACAGCCGATGAAAAGGATTATGAAGATTTGGATGTTAGAAAGGGCAAAAAGTTGAAAGTCAAAAGAAATGTCCAATGGGAAGACAAAGAAAGGCTAAGAGATCTATGTTCTAAGTACGATGGATTTATAGCATGGACCTATGACGATCTCAGAGGGTATGATCCTGGCATAATCTAGCATACCATTGACTTGGAGGAAGGGTCAAAACTAGTCTGAGAAAAGCAAAGGCCTGTTAATTCAAAGGTCGAAGCATTGATGGCACAAGAGCTCACTAAACTAATTAAGTCTTGAATCATTTACCTGATTAAACACTCAACTTGGGTGTCTAATCTGGTACTGGTTCAGAAGAAAAATGGTGATATCAAGCTTTGTGTCTATTTCTGAGACCTGAATAAGGTCTCACTAAAAGATCATTACCCTTTGCCATCCATGGATCAGATCTTGCAAACAGTAGTTGGTTCAGAGATGTTCTCATTGCTTGATAGTTTTTCAAGATACAATCAAGTACTTGTCAAGGAAGGAGACCAACATAAAACAATGTTTACCACTAAGTGGGGGACGTTCGCATATGCAAATATTCCATTCAGACTTTTAAATGTCAGCGTGACTTTTTAGCAGGCAATGGACATTGCTTTCATGGGTTTGATTAATTCAATCATTTTGATTTATCTGGAAGACCTAACAATCTTTTAAAAATTGAAGGTTGATCATTTTGATCACCTAGATCAGGTCTTCCAAAGATTCCAAAGGTTTAGGATTTCTTTAAATCCCAAAAAATGTGTTTTCAGAGTACCTCAAGGTAAAAGTTACTTGGTTTTGTAGTGTCCAAGGAGGGAATTTCAATAGACCCTGAAAGAGTCAAATCTATAACAAATTTTCCCTTACCGGTAAATCAAAAGGGGTTACAGTCTTTCTTAACAAAGATCAATTTTGTCAGTCGATTCATTTCTAACTTTGTAGGCATCGCAAGGCCCATCACATTGATGCTCAAAAGAATATGATTTTCAAATGGAATCCTGAACGCAAGGAATCTTTCGAGTAGATAACGAAGGCTATCTCCACTACTCCGATATTGGCCAATCCAAAAATTTCTAAAGATTTCTTATTATATGTATACAGCGGTCAGCATAGTATAGATTTCGTACTCACCCAGAGGGATGAGAAGGATAATAGGGAGCATCTAATTGGTTTTCATTCAAGGACCCTCAAAGGTTACGAAACCAGATATAAATTTGTAGAGAAACGAGCTTTTTCCATTGTCAAGAGTCAAGAGAAATTTTGACACCTAGTGTCGGCCAATAAGATCACCATTTTGGTTGATCACCTGAGTGTAAGAGAATACATCACTGAAGGATAAATAACCGAAAAGAGAGCCAATTGGATCACCAAGATCCTGGAGTACAGTGTGGATATCAAGTTGACTAAGCTGGTGTGGGGAAGAGGCTTGGGTGAATATCTCACACAAAAGTCAAGTTTCAAACCCAACAAGGAGGTTGATCAAATCTTTTCAAATCAGTTTGAATCTGACAAGTCCTAGATGATGGATCAAACACTATACATGGAGAAAGGACACTCCCTGACAACTCTCCCATTCTAGAAATGAAGATACTATTGGTTGCAAGGAACCAGGTACATATTGGTTGAAGGAATTCTTTTTAAAAGGAACTATGATAGAGTATTGCTCCAGTGTTCAGACAAATATTAGGAAAAAAGGGTTTTATCAAAATTCCACAACAAACCTGAGGGCGAACATTTTTTTGCTAAAACCACCGCTTTGAAAATCATGTTAGCGGGATACTATTGGCCCTCAATGTTTTCTGAAGCACACCATTTGGTGTAGAAATGTACCCAGTGCCAATTCTTTGTTGGTAAGAGAAAAAATTATGCTTTACCTTTAAGTCCCATTGTAACTAAAGAGCCCTTTGCTCAATGGGGATTAGACTTTTTCGGAATGATAAATCCTATCTCCAGTGCTAGTCATAAGTGGATCCTCATAGCGATCGATTATTTCACAAGATGGAGAGAGGCTATCGCCCTGAAAGGTGCTACAAAAGGCAAGATTATTAATTTTCTAGAAGGGCTGGTGACTAGGTTTGGTTCACCAAAGACTATCATATCCGACAATGCTCGAGCCTTCGAAGGTTCGAAGGTATCAGATTTTACTATCAGGAATGGGATCTACCTCAAGACCTCTTCAAATTACTACCCACAAGGGAATCGGTTAGCAAAATCGACAAATAAAAACCTAATTAGGTTAATCAAGTGCATTGGGTCTAAATGACAAAGAGAATGGCACAAACATTTGTGGGTTTCTTTGTGGGCAGACCGAATCACACTGAAGCAGATCCTGAAGACATCTCCCTATGAATTAGTATATGGGAAATAAGTAATCTTGCCTATTTCTATGGAACTCCCCGCCTTACAATTACTAAAAGCCCTAGAAATAGAGGAAAGCAGTGTAATGGAGGTATGGATAGCTAAACTCCACAAATTGGAGGAATATAGAGAAAGTTCCTTTCAAGCCATGGTTGGCCATCAGAAGATGGTCAAGCAATGGTTTGAAAAAAATACTTTTGACCCAGATTTCTAGGAGGGAAGCCTAGTGTTGAAATACGATGAACCCACTACAAAACAAGGGCAACACACCAAATTCAAAGCATTGTGGAAGGGCCCCTTCCGAATCAGTGTGTGTAAGGAGAAGAATGAATATGAGTTGGAAGATATGGAAGGGAATTCTTTAGAGATATCGGTAAATGATATTTATCTGAAATAATTCCATTAAAGTACAATATTCTTTAAAAAAAATCACAGATATGTACCATATGTAAAAAATTTGTAAAATAGCTTTTTAAGTTATAGGATAGGGAATAAAGTGAAGAAATTGAAGAAATACGAAAATTTGTATTATATATATTGTATTTTTATCAAATTTACAACAGGGTAGCCCAAGGCTCAAATTTTAGCAAGAAAGATCTCTCGAGCAAAACCCAGAAAGGGGCTTTGAGAAAAAGTACAAAAAGAAAAATGGAGGCATTTTCTACAAAAATCAAAAGATAAGCCTCTGACCATCGTTACAGGGGCTTGTTGCCCATAATTGTTTTTCATTTTCTTCTTCTTATTCGTAAGCAGGAAAGCAAGGAACACAACATATGACACACGGTGCACACACCTTGACCTCAGTCTTCACTACCGAAGATGACAAGCTCAAAGTGTTTTTCGAAGTCGTAGTCGGGAGCTTCATTGACACCATACTCTCGAAGAAGGTAGACGACATTGGGTAGAGACAAAGCACAGTGGCTAGTTAGGTCCATGGTGCGAAAGTTGCTCAGAAAAGGAAGCCAAGGCATGTCCACACCATGATCAATGAACCACTGGAGGTACATTGTAGTCAGAATGTTGACGCCAGGCATAGCAACTTGCACAATATTTTTGAGCCCTTCCAACAGAGATACGTTGAACATGCGGTGACATAGCTCCACTATCTTGGTTTTGGTGACATTCAGGTCTAGCAGAGAGGCCATGAAGTAGGACAGGATGTTGCAATTGGTCCACATTTGGTTCTCATCTTCTATGAATTCCATGCCAATGACTCATAAAAAATAAATTACCCCCAATCGGTCATACCTTTTTACTAGAAGCTTAATTATGTCACCTGTAATCTTCCAAGTAAAGGCATATTGTGGCCTTCATGGGAGGAGACAAATAGCAGTACCCAAGCTGAAAGACATGGTAGAAGCAATAGAGAAAAGACAATATGTAGACAGATAAGAAAATCTAGCTAAACTCCAAAGTCTCACTTTTTCAAATGATCACAATCTTAAGGTGGTATAGCTATTTATAGAAAAGAGGTGTTGGTAAGACCAAGTAGTGGAAGTTCTATTTTTGGGCAGAAGGTAACGAGAAAATATTAAAGTAGTCGATGATCAGAGAATAGATCATACAAAAAATCTTATAGGAGGTCTTAAAATTAATGTTTGGGCATTGGGAGTAAATGCTCGCATAGGTTGATTTCTGACATGTGTCCTTGGCCATCATCAGCATCAGCTAGCTCATGTAAGTGAAAGGACATGGATTAATGCACTAATATCTAAAAAAATAATGAGTGCATCTTCTCAAGGGTACTTCATATCGCTAAGCAAAGATTGACATAATTAAGGACACTCTCCCCAAGACAATGAGATTATTTGAAAGAAAAGGCGGAAAAAGGAATGTACTAAATCCATTTTTGTAGATTTTTTTTATTCTCGAGCGATACGGATCTCCTACCCACATCTATCTCCTCATTGGTAGCATTTAATGGACCAACAGTAATGGTATAGCCTTAACTACATGTACCTCTTGGGGAAATTAACTGCACGAAAATGTAGGATTTTTCCCAAAGAAATCAAAAATCAAGTGGTCATTTTAGTGAAACTCTCTGCAACTTTTGAGGCAGCCATGGCAGAACCCTCAACAACTGGAAGAAGAGCAGAATCTACACCAAGGAGGCCTTTTTTTGCTAATATTTTTGGGTGAAGATCGTTTTCCAATGCCCTAGTGCCTGAGGATCGGCCATTCAAATTCTACAATAAGGTGCTGATTGATAGGAGTGTTAAAAGAGAAGCGGTGTGAGATGTCTCTGACAATATCTTCGACCCAAGGTTGGAAAAGAACCCTAAAAATCTAAGAGAAGGAGCATTTAGAGGGAAAAAGACCACAATATCTCTAAGGGTTTTTCCTCTTAGCTCTGGAATTGTGGTCTACCATAATTCATGATACCTACCGTACACCCATGCCCAGAATTAGTGGATGCATGCACCAGAAGATTCAATGAAGAAACCAGAACCATAAAATGCAATAGAATCAAGATCACAATCTTTGCCCCATCCATATGAGAATTTTTGTGCATCCCTTTCATCCAGCGTGTTGAGCCATTTATTGAGGAAGACATGGAGACCTATTGGGAGGAACCAAAAGAAAGAGAGGGTTTCTATCATCGTGAGACGAAAGAGCGGCTGACTAGAGGTCATTTTGTTTTTCCCTTGGCATCCAAGAAGTTCCCATAAAACACATAGGATATTTTCTCAATCTTAGCCTGGGTTTTCAGCCTAGACGATGATGAAGAGGTCCATCATTTCCAAATGGATTTGGCTCTGATACTCAAGTATAAGAGGGAGTAGAGGTACTTTGATTTTTCTGATTTGATAGCTGCAAATATGTTATTGCAACTGAAGAATTACCAAGCTGAGTCTAGATTCAGGTATCTTCTTTCTTGGTCCATTTGATCCTACATCAGAATTTTAGGTTTCTAGAGAGAGATTTGCCTATATCTAGGTTAGATGAGGAGGGATTAATTTAGCCAATGTTTGTATGAACCTATGTCATGTCAAGAACAAGTAGCTATTACTAGTTTGTACATCTCTTTCTGAGACCAGTGTTGCAAGAATTATTGCCACGATCAGGTGATCATTTTTCTCCTGAGGTTTTGTTATGGATAAAAAATTCATCAACCTCGGTAGATTATTTCTTTAGGGAATATTTTACATTCATTAGCTATCATGGTTTTTCCGAAGAACCTTTCTAACTCCCCATATTTTTTACGGGTCAGGTCTTCACGTTGGAGGCGTGCCGATAGGAAACTCTTGCTGACAACGCGTATGGAAGAGGGAGGAACAAAACAAGGTTATATCTGCTTCCTCTCTACATTGCAAACAACATAGTAGTGCTAGAGAAGTATAAAGCACAAAAGGAATGGACCAACCTACTGGCGGCTCTGGGCTTAGTCCTTATATGTGACAAATGGGACTATAATCCGTCAAAGAACCTTCCCTTGAAGCACAAGACATGAGAATATGTGGAATCAAAGAAGAATCTAACTCGGGAGAAGCCAAAACTGTACATTAATTTGGCCCTCATACCAATGAAAAGGACAAATTGGTTGAGTTTCTATACGCCATAGGCAAGATATTAGAGGGAGGTTTCGTTAAGCAAAACCCTAAAAAATTAGATCAAATGACAAGGATGGTCGAAACGCAAAATGGCAAACTTCTGGAGGTTCCGACAGGAAATGAGGAACACTCATAAGTTGCTTGAAGACTTTCAACCATATGATGAATAGTTCAAGGACATTTATGACCGAGAAGCTGATTTCGACAATAGCAACCCAAAGTCTAGCCATGAAATAATAGAGGAGTGACTTCCACATCATGCTTCTTGACCACAAGAGTCCGACAAGGGAAAAATCTCAAAGAAAAAAGGACTCACAGGTTGTATCTTCCGCCGGTGTCTGAAGAAAAGGGAAGAGAACCTGATGTTCCCCAAGAGAATCAACCGTAGAACAAGAAGGTCAAGCTTCAGTAGGAGGGTGATCCCACAATACTGGTTTACAATTTTTGGGCAAACTGGACACTGAACTAATTTTTTTTTAACTAAATCTTCACTTTCGGGCTCCTATAGCAGTGAAACAATGAGGAATTTGAAGATGATGCAAACTAGTGATTTGTGAAGTTTTGTCTATAGATTCTAAATATATTTTTTTCAAAAAATTTGGAATCAAATTGCACATTTTTTTAATCTCCTTCGAAAACTAGTTTTTATCAGTAAACAACATTTTAAAGGAGTGATGCTCACTATATACAACATAACTTTTTTTGTATGAAGGATAAAATTCTAATTTTTTTGAATTTAGATTTGTAAATATGATATCTAGATAGTTCATTTAGTTTCATAGTGTTTTATTAAATATTTTTTCCTTAATCAAGTTTTGAATTCAAACCAATTACAATTTAGACATAGGCGAACTCTATACAACATAACTTTTTATGTATAGATCGAAATTCAATTTTTATTTTTTCAATGGATCAAGGACATCAATACCCAGCTTGAACATATTTTTCAAAATTTTATTTTGATAATCTACTATTTTTTGACATGTGCATAAGAGAGAGCTTGATTTTTCGATGATAATACCACGTCATGCTTCTCAACCACAAGAGTCCGACAAGGGAAAAAGCTCTAAGCAAAAGGACTCGCAAGTAGTATATTCTGCCAGTGTTTGAAGCAAAGGGAAGAGAACCCGACATTCCCCAAGAGAATCAACCACATAACAAGAAAGTCAAGCTTCAACGGGATCATCTACAAAGGGGTCGGGATGCTCTAGTTCGGGTTGGACGAAGTTACAGCGAGTCCAAGATTTGGACGTACCTGATGCAGTTGCCAAAAATGAAGAAGAAGCAAAGTTCGCTCTCCAAAATATTTGGATGGTGATAGTTTAGGTAAGTCTTGCTCCCCCTCTTCCTCCTATTTCTGCATCTTTGGTCAATCATTTTCCCCCACCTGTTGAGAAGAATCCTCTGCCTACTAACCTCAAGCTGTTAGTTTTGAATGACCCCCCTGCCATTTTTAATCTACCAAGTAATGTGCCACCGCATGTCGAGCAAGAAGTGTTTGTTTCGGCCACCATTGACTCCTTAATCTCCCTATCTAGGACCCCGATTGAGAAAGTCGATCCATCCATGCTACCTGTTAGTCTTGGCTTGTTTGCATTCAGACATGAAATCGCCTATCTCATATGTTACTCTTTTCACTCCGACTGGTACTCTTGGTGCCCAATCCCAATTTGGCATCTCGTCATTCTTGATGATTACTCTCCCATTTTCCTCCCCACATGCCCATACATCCGAAGTGTCCCTCTCTGTCCCTCTCTTTAGTCTGCCCCCTGGTGCTTCTATGGCAACATAGGGTATTGATACCCCACAGTCTCTCCAGAAGCATTTTGATGCAACTAGGCAAGCCCAAAAAAATAGAAAGTAGAAGAGAAGAGAGAAGAACGCTGAGCTGCCAACTGATAAGAAGATTCAGACACATTTTAACGAAGAAATAAATTCTCTATGGATTACCACCATGAAGCCACTCGTAGCCTAACCTGAAGGACAAATGTAGATGGAAGATTATGATATTCAAGCAGTGGGTTTGGATTTGAATGAGATCCATCCATGCAACAAGGTAGATCTAGAAAAAACCACTCAAAAGGTGGTATACATAGATTATGAGCGGCTAGATCGAAAGTTGAGAAAGTGTGAGAATGAGATGGAAAATGTAAAAGAAATCGTGAACCGATTGCAGTCAAAACTCAAGGCCCAAAATGATGAAATGACTTGCATGCTATAGGTGCAAGACCAGAAAGAGGAAGTGACAGGATCTCTTGCAACACTCCAAGATGAGCGGATCTAGCTAACACTGAAATAGACAGGTTGAAAGGTGAACTTACAGTTGAGCGCCAATCTAGTGCAGAACACCAACGTGTTGGGGAAAATATAAGGAAGGACCTAGATAGTACCCAAAATCAGGCTTCTGATGATCTACAAAAGGCTCGATAGGAGATCAAAAATTTGAAGGATGAAATACAAGGAGCTGAGGCTGCTTTGCATGCTTAGAATCAAGAGACCAAAAATTTGGTTTTGGAGCTAGAAAAAACCCTCGAGAGAAGAGATCAATTGGATCAGAGATTGAAAGCAAAAGAGGCTCAAACACAAGAGGAGTTAGCTACTGTACAAAGGTCTATGACCCTTCCTATAAAAAAAAATTTGGTATCCACCTATTGGGAGCGAATCATTATTGCGGTTGTCGTTTTAAAACCGGCCTGATAATTCCTGAGGGATGCCCAAGAAATAAATGAAAAGGTTGGCCTGTTGGCTAACCAAAATCTTCAGAAGTACACTCCCGATTAGCTGAATCACATAATTTGATCTCCAAGCTCTATGTGATGACAAATGAGGCCGTAAGAATTGAAGGTATTATAGATCAGAGGGTTGCCTCTAGTAAAGCAAGTGAATTTGCTTACTGCCATAAAATAGCATCCAGGACAAAGAATAGCCAGGCAGTTTTAAATAAGAGGGTCGATGAAATCAGTAAGGATTTCAGGATTTTGTATAGTTACGAGTTGCCTCCCTTCCTTTCAACAAATGGAGATGTATTATCAGTTGAGCAAATCACAAAAGAGGTCACAAACAAGGTTCAGAATTTTGTAGACCTTCCAGGGCCGAGTTCGACACCAGCAATAGACAACATTGAGAATGAGGTTCTTCATCTTTCTCATCTTTACTATCACTTGGGAGCCATTTCAAAGAGATGGGGATTTGTTTCTTTCAAAGAATTCTTCGAGCTAGATCAGGCATATAAAGCCTTCTATAGCCTTACCCGACCGGCTGACACAAACTAGGAGATGTTGTATTCTGCCTTTCTTAAACTCGAAGAGTGACCAGAAGTCTAGGTTTTTTCCTTCATGAGTGAACCCCCCTATGAGTCGCTAGAACTGTGAGGAATTTTTTTGCCTTTATCTATTTTTGGTTTTCAGCTTTATTTTTGTCCTCAAGATGATCCACACGCAAAGAGTTTGTATTTTTGATAGACGCACAATGCGCCATGTGGTGGTTGTGCATACTTTAATAATCACTTCCTCCTTAGTTGAAATTCAGACCATGTGTCGACTTGGCAGACATTTTCTTGAATCCGATTTTCATGAATCTAAGATTATTAACCCGTGTGACATGTCACCCCTTCGCGCAAGGAAGCTATATCTTGGGAGTGTTCACTCGAGGACTGTTAGAATTCATTTTTCTTTTTCCAATGAAGGGACAAGAGTCAGTGCTACCAAAGCCACTTGGGTGATTGAAAAAATCTTTTCCAGATTGTCTTTCTAGGATCAGAGCGATTACGAGGGCTAATCCTATTGAAATATCTAAATGATATAAATGTGGCAGTTGAAAGTTGATGAGCAGGATGCAAGTGATCAAATAAAAGATCTAGGATTAGGTTTTAAATCTATCGAGTGTGGGCATCTAGCAGTCATTAATACTGAACAAGGTCAACGTTTCTCTCTTCTGGGTGGCTATATATTGAAAACAATAGCATAATGAAGGATTTCTTGAAGTTTTCCTATTGGAAAAAGTTTTCTTAGCTTTCTTACTTAATAGAACTATTTTCTTTTAAAATATTTACATAACACTGCTTCACTCTAGCATGTTATGTCTTTTTTATGATCAAACTATTATCGGATTGGAATCCGATCTTTGTTTTAAAGTTCATCTATTTTTGAAGAACAAGTTATTCCGAGGAAATATTTGAAACTATGCATGATATGGTATTTTTCAATATTTCTTTCTTTATATCTCTGTCCAAAATAGAACACTGTGTCTTGCTTAATATGAATAGTTTGATTATTGGATTTTCATGCTATCTGTGTATATGATTAAATTACAATCTTTAGAAGTTTGACTATGTCATTGGACTTCTCCATTTTATTTGTAGGGTTATTTTTTCTTCATGATGTGTTATATTACGAGGAAGGGTTTATGTTGCTTTTTGAATGTTTTCTATTAATTTTGGAACTTCTATGTTTGATTCAGATCTTAATACACACTTCCTGTGGGTCGATTGAATGACTGCATTTTTGCTTATATCAAGCCTCTACTACTCGTTCTCCTCCCAAAAATGAAGGGAAGTGGTGTTCTATGTCTATAATATCACTCAGAGAAGGAAGATTATGATTTTGAAATATTGTAAAAGCATTGGCGCATCACCATTTTTGTAATATTTTGTTTGTATTTCTTTCTACCCTTTTCCCAAACTCAGAGAAGAGTCGGCTTTGTATAAAAATATTGGAGGTATTTAGTGAGGCGCATATTATCCCCCACTCATTGAATTTCCCATAAGATTGTTGGAGAGGTGCAATCTTTGATGATCAACAATAAACCAACAAAATGTTCCCCAAGTGGATGTAAAGGTCATCTTGTATTGATCTTGTGGGTTGATGAAGATTTGATTATATCTAGAAAATTCGTCCATAAAGGATAACAAAGCATGTCCAGTAGTGGAATCCATGATCATATCGATGTTAGGAAGAGGAAAGTCATCTTTTATGGAGGCTTTATTCAAGTCTCTAAAATCCATACATATCCTAACATGATTATTTGGTTTGGCCACCAAAACAATGTTTGATATCCAAGGAGAATAATCAAAAAAGGTGAATGAAACCTATGTCAAGGAGTTTTTCAAGCTCTCCTTTAACATGCAAGGCTATCTTAGGGTTCATCTTTCGTATCTTCTGGCAAACGGGCTTAGCATTTTCAGCAAGGACAATGTTATGGGTGACTATCTTTGGATCTATTCCAGGCATATTAGAATATTTCCAAGCGAATAGTTTAGGAGAAGTATGAAGCAAGATTGCAAGGTCCTCTTGTTCTTCATCATCCAGGCACTTCCCACTTTTAATGACTTTGTCTTTATCCTCAATGTCCATTGGTACATCAAGGGTATCTCCTAAAGGGAGTGCATTGTACTTAGGAACTTCAAGATCATATGGTTCCATGCTTGTAGGGGTGTCCTGGATGTCATGTATGTGGAGCTCATAACTTATAATGGCACAAGAGGCATGACTCTTGGAATGAGAAGTCTTATCTGAAGCACCTAACAAATGTTTCAAAGATTCATCATCATGAACATATGTGAATAGGGAGGAATCCATATAAAGGAATTCAGGCTGTTTGAGAGTGAGATTAGTTTTTGGTGTGCATGTGATAGTGTTGATATTGAGGGAGGGACGTTGGTTGGCCCTAGAAAAGGAAAACCCTAGACCGGTCTTAGTTCCTTGCATAGTAGGTTCAATGGGTACATGAATTCCTTGCTCATTCTTTCCACATCCTTTACCATTGTAGCCTAATTGTTTCACAAGATCATAACCACGTCCATAAAGTATTTCCATTTCTTGTGGGTTAGGTGCCTATTGATAATCTATCTCATCAAATTTTGTTGTATATGTTGAATTGTCTTCCAAAAGAGATGAGGTAGATGTGTGGGAAGGGTTTTCTTCCTATTGGGTAGAGAGGACAATTGATTTCTCTTGTTGGTCATCCTCTCTTCGTGTGACAATACACTCACCCATAAATGAAGGTGTCACTTCTAAAGATCCCCAATCATCACCAAGTAAATTAAACTTAGATTTATCTTTTGGTTGACTCTTCTCGGAAGGGGCAATATTGGAGGTGGGAATACAGGTATTGAGGGGACTTGATGTTCCCTTTTCAAGTTTTAAGCAACTCTCAGGCTAAGGATCTATGTCAATGTGATAAACTTTGTTATCATAGACATATTTCATTTTGTGATGAAGGGTCGAGGGTATCGCGTGCATCTCATGTATCCATGGTCTTCCCGAGAGGATATTATAAGAAAGGTCATAGGTCATGAGATGAATAGGATTTTGTAGTGTAACCATTCCGAAAGTAATGGGTAAGGTGATGACATGAAGGGGTTGTTTTTTAACATTGTCAAATCCTCTAATGGATAAGGAATTAGATTGGATTTGTGATCTATCCACATGTAACCTATCAAGAAGCTTCATACTGCACACATTTAGGGCAGAGTCATTGTCAACGAGGGTCCTTTTGATACTTATTTGATCATATTGGGCTATGATCATAACGGCTTCATTTTGTTTTCTTAATTCTAATGGAGGGAGCTCATGCTGGTAGAAAGCAATGTCCACATTAGTTGTGTTCATGTCTTGTAAGAGAGTTGCCACATCATTAGCATTTGTACTAGGAGGGACCACTATCTATTGCAATGTCGTTTGAATCATATAATGATAGCTAGGGGAATTCTAAAGAAGATCCCAAAGGGATATCTTGTCGGGAGTGTTCTTAATTTGTTCAACCAGATCATACTCCCTAAGTTGTGAGTTTAAACGAGGTGCTGCAACTAAAATGGGGTTTTGCAATGGTGGGGATGTTGAGGGAGTTTTTTGTTGGGGATGTGGGTTATTGCGAGTATAATGATTGTGGGAAATGGTATCATTCTTGGGAGGGTAAAGGGTAAATTCAGGGGTAGTGGGTGTTGAATTTTTATGGGAGGGTGGGTAGAGAACAAGTTGAGGTTGGATGACATTGACATATTTTGTTTGGGGTTGTTCATAACAAATCATAGTGGATGAATTAGGTGAAATGAAATCCTGGAGAACTTCATCTAACATACCTATATCATCACAACTAAAAGGTTTGGAAGGAAAGGGAGGGGTGGTTTGGACTTTATCATCACAAACCTTAGTGGATGAACTTAGTGAGAGGAAGCCTTGAAGGGATTCATCTAACTAATCCAAGTCATCAATACTAAAAGTTTTAGATGATATAGTTTTCCTAAAGTGAAGAAGTGTGTGCATTGTTTTATGTGATGTTTCTATTTTTTTGTTTGCATGTTCTACTGAATTTACTTTAAAAGAACTAGGAACTAAAGTGTAAAATGAAACTTGTAAAGATCTAATGCTACTCATAAATTCCATTACAATAAAAGATGTTTAAGCTAATGACAACCAAATAACATAAAGTAACTAATTTGAAATAGAGCATAAACTGTAACAAATAGAAAGAGAAGAAACTGATAATCTAATGCAAAAATTACTGATAAAAAATGTTTATTGGGACTAGGTCACCCAAGGTGGCGACTTAGTCCCAATATAGATTTTTTTGAGTTTTTTTTGGTTTGTATGATGAAAAATGCAATAGTCTCGATTGTAATATGCAGAACTTTATGGTATATGCAAGGAAATGAATGCAAAAATGAGTCTTTTTCACTAAGGAGAAAGTATGAAACCCTAGGATGCCTTTTTAAACAATGCAACATTCAATGCAATGGTAAAAGAAGAAGTTCCTAGGATGCAAATGCAAACTAAATCAGAACCAATATGTGTCTAAATGCAAGTTCACCAAAATGAACCACAAAAATTTATGCTTTTGAGATGGTAAGGGGATGGATCCCTGCAACTCTCTAGGGTTTTCACCTAGAAGGAAGAGGATTTCCCATTGTGGGTAGCATAAATCTTGTGATTCATTCAATTGCTGGGAATTGAAATAGGTTGAATGTTCTTATAATGAATTATGCTAAGTGTTGTAATCTTGTAAATGAAGCGAACTATTACATGCAATCTAATGAAACCTACATTGCTGGAAAACACATGATGTAATGCAACAAAGACAAAATAAAGACTATTCTAAGAAATATAACCTAATAAATCAAATGATTGTACCTAGAAAATTCTGTAGACCGAAGAAGTTGTGGAAGCCTCTAAAAATCTAGAAAATCTGAATTTTAAGCCCACTGGGACACTTATGCCAAGTTGGGTGACCTAGTCCCTTTTTTGGCAAAATGTTCAAGACTCCATTCTAGCTAACTGGGTACTCAAATCTGCAAAAATCTTTGACAAAAACCTCTAGTAGGACTAGGTCGCCACTATTGGTGACCTAGTCCCTTTCAACTTTTCTGTAAAACTAAAAGTGGACACGGAGGCCTATGGTCTGCACTTTGCTTCTTCACGGGAATCCAAACTCAAACTTGCAAAATCACCTGCAAAATAGAGTATATTTTGGTTTCTAATGTGGGGTTTTCCTTGGTCAAACCCCTAGTTTGTATTTAAACTTGTAAAGAGATAGAAAATCTACATAAACCTTAGCCCTAAGTGCATCTACAATTAGGAAAACCTAAAATAAGACAACACCCTATTCTATTATGCTAGAGTAAGATGCATACAAGAGATTTGAATGATGAAAGACTTTAATCCAAGAAACCCTACAACATTACAAATGAATGCGAAAGGAATGAGAATGGGATGTAAACCTCAAATCTGAAGATGGGCTGAAAATGGATGATGGAGTCACTTTGAAAATAGTATTTAGGTGTGATTTGATGGCTAGTTGCACCTCCTCAACCTAGATTTATCCATGATTCTCCATAGGCATGGGTATGTGTAGGATCATCATGGAAAAAATAGGCCCTTAAGTGGCAATAAAATTTAGAAAAATTAGAGTTAGGCAACTTGACGTAAAAAAATGAATAAGTTATCTATATAATTTCAAACATATGTAAGAATAGAATCTATAGCAAATTGAATGTAGTTTCTAAACTACCAGGTTTATTTAAAAAATAAAAAAATCTATTTGGTGAAAATTTGAAATTTCATTGTAGTAGTACTTAAATTTCAGGGAAAAATAAGAAGTAGGTGTTTTTCTAACCACCCTAACCACAATAAAATGATAATATTTTTCTATAATATTTTAGATATAAGTAGAGGACTCATGTCCCAATGTGATGCATATTTATTTGTAATTTATTTCTAAGGAAATAATTAATTATGATTTTTTTATTACAACTTTTAAAAAATATAAAAACTCGTATGTTTGACCACCTTAACTTGGTCAAAACTTCATGAAATTCAATTCTTTTTTTGTTAATCCTATAGTATGTAAAGCATAGAATGTGACGCATGTTTCAGATTCAAAAAATGTGATACCATTTGAAAGCTATAGATGTTTTTCAATTAGCCTATCAATCAAGACTTTACTCGTAATTCAAATAAAAAATGAATAATAATTATTTATTAAATTTAATGTAAAGCTAATTTATATTGGTGGAAACCTGAGAATCTCCATTAAAAACCCTATTCATTTCATCAATTTTGGGTAAAAAAAAAAGTCGTCAGCCACATGGGTCATCATATCACTTACATATCGCCACTTTTTGGCCCATCATGATCCTACACATACCCACATCCATGTTCATCCTTTGGAAATGTGTTATCTTCAATGGGAAGTGAGCTTGAAGACCTGCAAAATCCCTATTTTGTTGTCTAAAAGCTTCAACTTTGTTGTGAAAGAGATATGAAACTTCTTGAGGAAGATTTTTTTCACTTGACTCTTGAAGTTGCTTGTGAAAAATGACTAGGAGAGAGATAAAAATGACCTAAAAACATGTATTTATAAGAAACAATACCTAATTGTCGATAATTTTGACCTAAGAGGCTGACACCCATCGATAATTTTTAGCAAGATAGACATTTTCTTGCTTAAAAATGCAAAAATCCTTATAAAGAACTAGGTTGCCAACTTGGGCGACCTAGTCCCACCAAGGGATTTTGAAGTGGGATTAGTGATATTTGAATATTTTTGATGGTTTTGGTCAGTGCTTGCATAATTCCTTAGGTAAAATAGGCCTCAAAGTAAAAAATAACTAACCTTAGGGGCCTATAAATGTTGTTTTAGGGTGATTATTGATGAAAGGGGACCTAAAGTAGGACCAAAATGGGCACAAAATTGTCCTTTTCTTTAAAGGTATACAATTTTTGGTGACACATGTAGCTTATGAAAAGGATAAACTAACATCTCTATATGCCCACATTCGGAATCCTGTCCCGGAAGTTCTCATAGAAGAGCATATATCTCATGAGTTCACACAAAATATCATAAAATTCAAGTATTATCAATGCATCATAGTTTCGAAAAGAAAAATACATTATGTTTCTAAGTTTTCCCAAAAGATTGACTCACAAGATATGAATTATACATCTAGTATCACATTTCACATCCATCTCGTTAGGGTCATTTCACTATACATCGAGGATAAGACAATTACTAACATATGTGTACATTTCTCAACATTCCACAATCCATTATTCCATTTCTAGTTAAATTAAGTAGTTCTAAGAAACAAACTTGCATAATTGAGAGAATTGTTCCCAAGTAAAAATATATTCATTATAAGAGGAAAATTTAGTTTCAAGAAAGATAGTGAGTTAGTGAACAAGTACATATAGTTTTGTATAAACGTTTTCCCCTTGCATAATTTTTTTCATATAAATTCGAAGAAGTCAAGTTACAAAAAACAATTAACTTTTTAAAAAGAAAATTCATATAAAGTCAGTTTTCAATATCTATCTTTTTGTTAATTCAACTTGTTTTCTCACATCTCTCTCTCTCTATATATATATATGTATTTATATATATATAGATGTATATATTTATATCAATTTCATATGTAAATAAAAATAAGAACAAGAGTCTATATTTACAGTTGAAGAGTTCTAAATCAAGTTGCAGCTATAGGTTGTTTTCTAAATGCATTCAAATTACTATTGACATAAATGTATGTATATATATATATATATATACATGTGTACATATATATATATATATATATATATATATATATATATATATGTATATTTATATGCATATATATGTTCACATTTATATACTCAAGTATTGGAGTACCCATTTTCTGGAAAAGTGAAGTACATAGTTTCCAACCAAAAGATGTATACACAACCATTTCTAGCGAAATATATATATGTATATATATATATATATATATAATCCATTATCACATGCGATACACACAATTGGTTTGAAAGGAAGACTATATATATACATATATATACGTATATATATATATATTATACATTTAAAAAAATGTAATGTAAATAAAAAAAAAAGGCTTCATATTAGAGTTGTTTGAAGGTGAGCAAATGGAGGTCTATTGGGCACACCAGCCAGCGTCCCCCATTGGGGTGCACTGCTTCCATAGGCTGCAGCCTGTGGAGGGTGCGACATCCACAAAAGCGCCTTTCCCACATGGGGAGGCACAACCGTGGGATTTTCCCACTTAAATTCAACAAAGGACTAAACAACTTGACCTTGTTTTGGGAAAACTTGCATCCTCAGACGATACTCAACATTTATAAATATATTTTGGCTTATATTTATATATATATGTATGTATACGTATGTTTGTGTGTGTGTGTTTTCTTATATATATATATATATATATATTTTGCAATTCAAGGCATTTAAGTATATATGGAAAATAGATTAGCTTACTGGTAATTCATTTTATCATTTTCACAGAGAAGTAAATAATGTTGTGTTTTATCAACGGATTCAAATTGTAGCAGTTCAACAAAAGCAAAAATACAAATATGTATATGTTTGTCACAAGGGGGAAGGGGTTTTGAAAGTTCAAGTAAACACAAGAATTTTCCAGATTTTCTGGAAAACTCATTCAAATGGGGAAATTTCACAAACAAATTTCCACTTTCCAGACACAAGTTTTCTCACTTATTGAATTTAAATTGCAATGGATAAGGTTTAAAAACCTGGAATTTGATTTCCTTTGAATTTAATTGTTGAAAACCCCCAATTGTAGAATTTCCTTTCCTTCCTAGTTCTTCCTATATCCTCTTTCCCCTTCCTTCCAAAATCTTGTTTTGCAATGCTACAGACAAAGAAAACCCTTTCTTGCACCCATTTTTTTCCATTTTGTAGAGCAACCAGAAGATTGTAAAAGCGGTTGTTGTTTCTTGTTAATCATTTTCTCATTTTAAAGATTTCTTCTCATTTCCCTCAAACCTAATCTTGAAAATAGAGAATTAGAATACAATTTATTTCATTCTCAACTTTTATCTCCAATTTTAATAATTATTTCAATTTTAATTACAAATCAGCATTTTTTCTTAAAACAAATATTCGAATAAACTATTACAATTGTAGTCAATATTGAAAAAATAGTATGGAAATTAACATTAATTACAATCCAAATGATTACTTTAAATAACACAATTTATCATGTAATTACATATATAAATATTTAATTCAACTAAAATTAATTCTCTAATTCTTTTAATTGCATAAATATAAAATTAACCATTTAAAATGCTAACAATAAAACAATCATCTATGCTTAATACTAAATGCATCTATATAACACTAAGTGCTTTGTGTGTGACCGAGAGGTCCATTCCTATTTTACCCTGCTAAGAAGCTAGCCTCCTCTACCTTAGCTACACCCTTGGTCTTCGACAACCTGCAACTCAAGTACACTTAAGCAACCAAAATGAGATTAGTGTCTAAATAAAATATAATCAAATCAACATAACTCATAAGATCATAACTCATTAATTCTAAATATCACCTTTCTATTTTGCATTATTTTCAAAATAAAATGAAATTCCATTCATTACAACTTTTCACAAATTAAACCTCATTTTCATATTTCATTCCTCAAAAAACCACATTAATTGTCATTTAATCTATTTCACACACACAATTCATTCATATAGAAAACCTCATAATACAAAAGTAGGCATCACCAAAATTAGAGACGTGACATCCTCCCCCACTTGGAAGAGACATCATCTCAATGTCTTATTACAAAGATCCACATAATAGAGTCTCAAGCACTTAGTGTACATCATAGTCATAATTTGTAGAAAAAGTAAATAAACATGCTAGAATCTAAAATGAGGAAAAGATTTGTCAATATCCTTAGCATTCTCCCAGGTGGCACTGTCCATCGAGTACTAGTCCCACTGGATCCTATACTGCACAGTATCATGGCTCTGCAACTTAATGTTGTGCCTTTCTAGAATCTTGATGGGCTCCACTAGCACCACCCCTGGATCCTACATCTGCAATGCATGCCAGTCAAGCACATGAGTAACATCTGGATGATATGGCTTAAGTACAAAAACATGAAAGACATTATGTATATGGGATAGAGCGGGTGGAAAATCAAGCCTATAAGCAACTAGATTAATGACTTCCAAAACCTCAAAAGGCCCAACATATCTGGGGGCAAGCTTAGAGTTCTTGCTAAAGGAGATTGAACTCTTTTGCGGCCTAACGCTCAAGAAAACTCTATCTCCCATGGTGAACTATCTAAATTTTTTTTTTCTGTCAGCAAAACTCTTCTAGCAATCTGAAGCTTGCTTCAATTTTTCTTTTATGAGCTTCATCTGATCTTCCATCTCTCCCAACATCTTTGGTCCAATAGTAATCCTTTCTTCCACCCTATCCAAACTGATAGGTGTGCGACACTTATGTCCATACAAAGCCTCAAAATGTGTCATTCTCAAAGAGGCATGATAGGAGTTATTATATGTGAACTCCACTAAAGGTAAATACTCCTCCTACTTATGTTGTTACTCCATATAGTAAATCCTGAAGAGATCCTCAACTACCTAATTTACCCTCTCTATTTGACCGCTAGTTTGAGGACGATAAGAAGAAATGAAATTCAATTTGGTTTCCAAAGAAGAACTCAAAGTAGTACAAAACCTAGAAGTCATCTACGTGTCATGATCTAAGATGATCATCTCTAGCACTCCGTGCAACCGGAAAATCTCCTGCATGAACTTATTTTCCAATGCCAAGGATCCATCCTTAAGATTTCTTGGGATGAAGTAAGCTACCTTCATCAATTTATCAACTACAACCAAGATGTCATCATGTCATTTATTGGTCATAGGCAACCCCTCAATAAAATCCATAGTGATAACCTACCATTTATACTCTGGCACTCTATGTGGGTATAGAAGTCCTGTCGGATGCACATGCTCAGCCTTAACTCGCTAGCATTCTAAACATTGGGCTACAAAAAAAGTAACATCCCCCTTAAGTCTAGGCCAAAAATATAATGGTCTAAGTCCCTCTACCATTTTCGTCACACCGGGGTGCCTAGAATATGGCGCATTGTGAAAATCTTCTAGCACCATCTCTCTCAATCCTGTTGCATTAGGAACGTACATCCGTCCCTGGAACCTCAAAAGTCCATCAATCTCAAACATATATCCAATGAATCTATGATCCACAGGGTCCTGAGCTAGGGCTTGCTTCACCCTTTAGTGATGCTCATCCCTTGGAAAAGCTTGTATCACCTATTTTTTGAAACTTGACCTTATAGTGACCATGGCTGGGTATGTGGAGGATCATCATGGAAAAAACAGGCCCTTAAGTGGCAATAAAATTCAAAAAATTAGAGCTAGGCAACTTGACATAAAAATTTGAATAAGTTATCTATATTATTTCAAAAATATGTAAGAATAGAATCTGTAGAAAATTGAATGTAGTTTCTAAACTACTATATTTTTTTATTTATTTTTAAATCTATTTGGTGAAAATTTGAAATTTCAATGCAGTAGTACTTAAATTTCAAGGAAAAAATAAGATGTATGTGTCTGTCTGACCACCCTAACCATAATAAAATCATAATTATTTTTTAAAATATTTTAGATATAAGTAGGGGACTCATGTCCCGATGTGATGCATTTTTTTATGTAATTTTTTCCAAGTAAATAATTAATTATGAATTTTATATTACAAATTTTAAAAAATATAAAAACTTGTATGTCTCACCACCTTAACTTAGTCAAAACTTCATGAAATTCAATTTTTTTTTAATCCTATTGTATGTAAAGCATAAAATGTGACGCATGTTTCGAATTCAAAAAATGTGATACCATTTGAAAGCTATAGATGTTTTTCAATCAGCTTATCAATTAGGACTTTAGTCATAATTCAAATAGAAAATGAATAATAATTATTTATTAAATTCAAAGTAAAGCATAATTTATATTGGTGGAAAGTTGAGAATCTCTTTTAAAAACCCTTTTCGTTTCATCATTTTTGGGTAAAAAAAAGTCGTGAGTCACATGGGCCACATATCACTTAGATACCACCACTTTTTGGCCCATCATGATCCTACACATACCTGGCTACTAGGTGTCTCCTCCTACTTAAGGAATCTGCTACTCTATTTTATTTTCCTTTTATATACTCAATGCCAAAATCATACACTCAAAAACTCCAACCATCATCTTGGACGAGCATTCAGGTTGGGTTGAGTAAAGATATACTGCAGTCCTACATGATCAGTTTCAGCTCAAAAGGTTTCCCCAAAATATAATACCTCCGCATTTGAAGAGCGTGCACTATGGTAGCCAACTACAAATCATGGGGTGCATATTTCAATTCATGTTGTTTCCATTTTCTTGACTCGTATGCCACCACCTATCCATCCTTCATAAGAATTGCTCCCACGCCCTCTCCTAAAGCATCTATTATCACAGTGATGTGCCCATTTGGATCTGGCACAATCAAGATAGGTGAGAAGTAAGTTTCTCTTTCAATAATATAAAATCCTTCTCACATCCATCACTCCATTCAAATTTCTTTCCTTTCTTTTATAGTGTGGTGATGGGTACTATGATGGTTGAGAACCCTTGAACAAACTTCCTGTGATAACTAGAAAGCCCCATAAAGCTTTGGACTTCTAATACACTATGCGTTGCTGGCCACTCCATAATTTCCTTAATCTTATCTGGGTCCACTTCTATCCCTTCGGCTGAAATAACATGTCCCAAGTAGTGCACCTCAATTTGGTAGAACGTGCATTTAGAAATTTTCCCATAAAGCTTATGATCCCTCAATCATTGCAACACAATCCTCAGGTGTTTGACATGCTTTTCTTCTAACTTAGAATATATCAGGATATCATCCAAAAAAACTAGGACAAATTCATCTAGACAATCCCAAAAGATGTTGTTCATCAAATTCATAAAGGTTGTAGGGGCATTAGCTCGAATGGTAACACCATGAATTCATAGTGCTTGTATCTCGTCCTGAAAGTAGTTTTGAATATATCATCATCCTTTATCCTTAGTTGATGGTATCCCAATCTCAAATCAATTTTCGAGAATACCTTGGCTCCTTTCATTTGATTGAACAAATCATCGATCCTAGGGAGTGGATACTTGTTCTTAATGGTAACCTTATTAAGCATCCTTTAATCAATGCATAGCCTTAAGGTCCCATCCTTCTTTACAAATATGGCAGGTGCTCCCCATAGAGACACACTTGGCCTTATAAAACCTTGATCAAGAAACTCCTGTAATTCAACAGGTTTTCATTTTGTACGGCGCCTTAGACTGAGGTTCAGCTCTAGGTAACAAGTCTATTGAGAAATCAAATACTTGCTTAGGAGGGAGTTCAGTCAGTTCATCAGGAAAGATATCTTGAAATTCCTTTAAAATAGGATGATCATTAATTGACAACTTCAAGCTATCCAGATCCCTGAATTTTATTGCATAGATCATGCAACCTTTTATGTGAGCCTTCTTTAGTTGCATGGTAGAGATTTTCCTAAGTTCTAAGGGCCTTTTCAAACCATGAATTTCAACATGGTTACCCTGATCATCAAGACACCTCACTGTTTTCTCTTCACAATCAGCGAGGGCCTTATGTTCAGTAAGCCAATTTATTCCCAAGATTACATCATATGACCCCAAAGGTGCTACATACAAATTAACCTGCATTTCAAAACTAGGAAGCTCAAGTTCACTATAGGCTAGGCATTGCTCGACTATCCTCTTTACCCGATTCCCATACTAAATCTTCCAAGAATTAGCCATATATCTTGGTTTAATAGATAATTTAGAAATAACATGAGGATCTACAAAACACTTTATGGCATTAGTATCAATTAAAATGGAAACAAGACATCCAAAAATTTTACCCAATAGATGGATAGGTGTAGCTTGGTAATCTACTTGGCGATCATCAATCACCGCATGAATGTGATGATGATTCCTATTCTTCTAATTATTCCTCTAAGGACACACACTGGCATAGTGCTCACCACCACATGTATAGAAACCTTCATAGGGTGCTCTGGATTTATCAAAACCATATCTCATGTTATTGTTGTTATTATTTTAATTTTTCCTCTCATTATTGTTCTAGTTTCCATCATGGCGATCCTAAGAATCGTTACCCCTTTTTAGATTCTTGATCTACTTGTTATTATTGTTGCCCTAATTGTACTAATTCTGATTTCTACTAATCTGATGGTTCCCTTGTGACTTCCTCTTGGAATCCATGTTTTTCCTATAATTTTCAACCTGTTGTAGCTTCTGCTCCTATTTAGTGGCTTTCTCAAAAGCCTCATCCATGGTGGAAGGATTATGTATATCCACTTCAACTCCAATTTGAGGCCTAAGCCCCAAAATAAACTTGTGTACCTGGAACCTCTCATTAAGCTGGTACTAGGGTACATATTTGAGCAAATGAGAAAATATTTCCCAGTACTATGTCACTATCACTCTCCCTAAGTGGGAGTTTGTAATTCAGTCATCTTTTTGTCAAAATAAGACTGTGACAACCACCTTTTTCTGAACAACTGCAGGAATTGTTCCCAAGTCACCTTACCATGCAAGAATTATTTTTCCACCTTTTCGTTCTCCCACCAAGTAGAAGCCTCACCAGTGAGTTGATATGACCCCCATTCAGCCTTAGTTTCATTAGAAAAATTCCATAGAGCAAAATAATTCTCCATTTCAATTATCCAAGATTTTGCCCCGTCTCTAATTGTTTTACCAAATTTTGGTGGAGTGACCTTTTTGAGGTCCTTACCCAACTCCTCTACCACTTTGCTTAGCTTATTGTATTTTTCCTCAGTCTTAAGTTGTTCAACATTTGTACTCTCTTCATTCCCACTAGAGTTTGGCCCTTGTGGACCTCTGTGCCTCTCTTGCTCAGGGTTGTCAATCTTGGCCTCCTATTGGTTCAACAAGGCTAGAATTTGGTCTAACCTATTGTTTTTATCACCACAGTACCCACCTGCACGATTCTGACGTTGATAGGTTCTAAAATCCATAGAATTATTATGAAATACACAACATTAAGCGTAATTAGGCATAGGTCCTAGAGTTTAACCTAGACACTCTGATACCAAAATGTAAAGCTCGAAAATTCAATGCATTCCTAATTAAGTACATCCATGTTTAATGATCATCACAAGTAAGGTAAAAGAGATAACATATGCAAATATAATATCCATAAGTGCTCAAAGAAAATTTAACAAATGAATTACAAGTTTTCAAATTACATTCACCACAAAGGGGTGTAACAAATCATTTGTTTCAATGATACATCATCAAGTACACATCAATAAATACATTCTTGAAATAGAGTTACAATTTACAAATTGGCTAGCAAGCCATACATAAATATTATATGAAGCACATCCATAGCAATAGAACCTCTAAACCTCATCTGCCTTGACACCACCGATCTTCTTGCGTTGAGGCCAAGAGTGCAGTTAAGGCGCCTTTTCTGCCCAACCACGAAGTACATGACTTCCTCAGGTTTCTTCCATTCTCGAAGAAATCCTTGACCCTGCACAAGGAGCCTAGCAGCCTAGAACAATAAAGTAGGAGGGAACTCTCGATGCATTCTTGTTTTCCTATATGCATTCCTAAACTAGAAAACATATTTCTTGCAAGAAGGATGTGGCTGAGACATAAATAACATAGAATTCTAGGCTTTTTATCCATCTATTTCAATGGTACATTTCTTGGCCAAGCATTTAAAGCATAAATGGTAGCTTATGGAAAGGCTAAACTACCATCTTTGTATGCCCACATTCGACATCTTGTCCTGGAAATTCTCATAGAAGAGCATATATCTCATGAGTTCACACAAAATGTCATAAAATTCAAGTATTATCAATGCATCACAGTTTCGAAAAGAAAAATACATTATGTTTCCAAGTTTTCCCAAAAGATTGACTCACAAGATATGAATTATACATCTAGTATCACATTTCACATCCATCTCATTAGGGTCATTTCACTATACATCGAGGATAAGACAATTACTAACGTATGTGTACATTTCTCAACATTCCACTATCCATTGTTCCATTTCTAGTTAAATTTAAGTAGTTCTAACAAACAAACTTGCATAATTGAGAGAACTATTCCCAAGTAAAAATATATTCATTATAAGAGGAAAAGTTGGTTTCAAGCAAGATAGTGAGTTAATGAACAAGTACATATAGTTTTTTTCATATAAGTTTGGAGAAGTCAAGTTACAACAAAAAATTAACTTTTTAAATAGAAAATTCATATAAAGTCAATTTTCAATATCTATCTTTTTGTTAGTTGAACTTGTTTTCTCTCTCTCTCTCTCTCTCTCTCTCTCTCTCTATATATATATATATATATATATATAAATACACATATATACATATATATTATATATGTATATATATATATATATATATATAGATGTATATATTTATATACATTTCATATGTAAATAAAAATAAGAACAACGGTCTATATTTACAATTGAAGAGTTCTAAATCAAGTTGCAGCTATAGGTTGTTTTCTAAATGCATTCAAATTACTATTGACATAAATATATGTAAATATATATATATATATATACATATGTGTGTGTATATAGATATATGTATTTATGATTATTTATATGCATATATATGTTCACATTTATATACTCAAGTATTGGAGTGCCCATTTTCTAGAAAAGTGAAGTACGCAGTTTCCAACCAAAAGATGTATACACAACCATTTCCAGTTAAATATATATATATATATATATATATGTATGTATGTATGTATATATATATATTATATTTACCTATATATATATTTAATCCATTATTACATGTGATATACATAATTGGTTTCAAAGGAAGAGTATATATATACATATATATACATATATACGTATATATATTATACTTTTTAAAAAATGCAATGTAAATAAAAAACAAAGGCTTCATATTAAAGTTGTTCTAAGGTGAACAAACGGAGGTCTGTTGGGTGCACTGGCCAGTGTCCCCCATTGGGGTGCACTTCCTGTGGAGGGTGTGGCCTGCATGGTAGCGCCTTCCCCACATGGGGAGGCACATCCATGGGATTTGCTCACTTAAATTCAACAAATGACTAAACAATTTGACCTTGTTTTGGGAAAATTTACATCCTTAGACAATACTCAGCATTTGTAAATATATTTTGGCTTATATATATATATATATATATATATATATATATATATATATATATATATATATATATGTATGTATGTATGTATGTATGTATGTATGTATATATATATATATATATATATATGTATGTATATATAAATATATTCTTATTTATATGTGTGTATGTGTAATTTTGCAATTCGAGGCATTTAAGTATATATGGAAAATAGATTAGCTTACTGGTAATTCATTTTATCATTTTCACAGAGAAGTAAATAATGTTGTATTTTATAAACAGATTCAAATTGCAGCAGTTCAACAAACACAAAAATACAAATATTTATATGTTTGTCACAGGGGGGAAGGGGTTTTGAAAGTTCAAGTAAACACAAGAATTTTCCAGATTTTCTGGAAAACTCATTCAAATGGGGAAATTTCACAAACAAATTTCCACTTTCCAGACATAGCAAGTTTTCTCACTTATTGAATTTAAATTGCAATGGATAAGGTTTAAAAACCTGGAATTTGCTTTCCTTTGAATTTAATTGTTGAAAACCCCCAATTGTAGAATTTCCTTTCCTCCCTGGTTCTTCCTGTATCCTCTTTCCCCTTCCTTCCAAAAGCTTATTTTGCAATGCTACAAACAAAGAAAACCCTTTCTTGTACCCATTTTTTTCCATTTTTGCAGAGCAACAAGAAGATTGTAAAAGCAGTTGTTGTTTCCCGTTAATAATTTTCTCACTTTAAAGATTTCTTCTCATTTCTCCCAAACCTAATATTGAAAATAGAGAATTAGAATAAAATTTATTTCATGCTCAACTTTTTATTCCAATTTTAATTATAAATCGACATTTTTCCTTAAAACAAATATTCGAATAAACTATTATAATTGCAGTCAATATTGAAACAATAGTATGGAAATTAACATTAATTGAAATCCAAATGATTACTTTAAATAACACAACTTATCGTTTAATTGCATATATAAATATTTAATTCAACTAAAATTATTTCTCTAATTCTTTTAATTGCATAAATATAAAATTAACCATTTAAAATGCTAACAATAAAACAATCATTTATGCTTAATACTAAATGCATCTATATGACACTAAGTGCTTTGTGTGTGACGGAGAGGTCCATTCCTATTTTACCTTGCCAAGAAGCTAGCCTCCTCTACCTTAGCCACACCCTTGGTCTTCGACAACCTGTGGCTCAAGTACACTCAAGAAACCAAAATGAGATTAGTATCCAAATAAAATATAATCAAATCAACATAACTCATAAGATCATAACTCATTAATTCTAAATATCACCTTTCTATTTTGCATTATTTTCAAAATAAAACAAAATTCCATTCATTACAAGTTTTCACAAATTAAACTTCATTTTCATATTTCATTCCTCAAAACACCACATTAATTGTCATTTAATCTATTTCACACACGCACATTCAGTCATATAGAAAACCTCATAAAACAAAATTAGGCATCACCAAAATTAGAGACATGATAATTTTTCCCACACTTTCGAGCTTTTGTAACAATGTTCTTCCAAAATTTATCATAATAACCATTTTCTTCTTCGAAAGAATCGTAATCTGACTCAATTAAAAAATTTGTTCCAAGAGTTATCTGATTATGATCTTTAGCATTGCACATGAATTCTTCTTCTATTTTGACTCCTGAGCTTCAAATTTTATAGACCCCTAGTTCTACATCAATATATAGAATTTCATTTTTCTAATCATAATCAGTGATCATGTATTTCATACGTGATTCCCTCTCAATTATGATTTTAGTAGGAACTTCTTTCCATGGAAACCACATATGTGAGAAATTTGTGGCCATGTATCCATTAAAAAAATTGACCAATCCCTACTCAATAGCATACCATAAGTATCAGGTATTTCAAAAACCTGGATATCTATATAATACTAAATCCTGGGATCCGACGCTAGTTGCATGTGAATATTAGTTAACTCTCAGACTACATTTACTTCAGTTTTATCAAGTTGAGTAACTTTCTTTAAGGAAATCATCAAAGTTAACCCTAGCATTTGACATATGGACAAAGGCATCACATTAGTAGATGCTCCAGAATCTACTAAATAATTATGAAGATTTTTACCAAATATCCTCAGTGTGAGTAAGAATGGCGGGGATTTTATCTTTCCTTTATAAAAATATACTTGCGCATCCACCATGGGAACAATTTTTTTGTCTTTTTCCTTAATGAGGCTATCCTTCACCTGAGACTCTTTAGATTTTTCTTCTTTTGGAAATTATTCAAAAGTGTTCAAGAAAGCCTTCCGGATCACAAGTGTTTTGAGCAATTTTGATAAAGAAATGCTGATTTTTACCTTTTTGATCTCTTCCACTAAATAATTAGTCAAAATTTTTTGATCAACGAAATCTACCTTTTCACTTTGTGAAACATTTGATGAATTATATTGAGAGGTCACCTTAGGTAACTCTAGAGTATTACTTGATTTATCATCTGGTGGAGTATTAAAGTTGTTGGGTGGAATTGACATGGTCAATGACCTATTGAATTTATTTCCACCATGTGTGTTACTTCTCAGGTTGTGATTATTCCCTTTTTGATATTTTTGAAAAGCATGAATTTCGTCAACTTCATCCTGAGGTTCATTTTCATCTTGATAAGGAAACGTATAAGTTTCTAAATTCATTGTTGAACTATCTCATTCATATCCATGAGTATGACTCCTAACAACAACAGGTGACTCAATACATTCATAACTTTCAAGGACTAAAGAAGAATCGTATCCTATTGGAACTAATCCATTTCCCTTAGGAGGATGAGAGTCACAATGTTCGTTGTACTGTGTAGTACCCAGGAAAATATTTGAAGTGGTTTTAAACTCTGGACAATCCACTTCAAAATGAACATTTGTGTTATCAATCCTACACCAATTATTCATCGCAAGGTCAACTAAATTCACCTTTGACATGGTTCTATCATCAGAGGTATTAATGTTATCTAAAGGTGTGGATACTCATCCATTATTTGGTCACGTGTTCTAAGGTATAGGTGATCTATGAGCATTATATTGAGAATAGAAATTTAGATTTCTTAATTGTGTAACCTTTGTGGTTAACCTTTTGAGTCGAGTTGTGATTTCTATAATTTTTTCCTTATCATTTTGAACTTTAACACTTTTACTCTATTGAGTCTATAACAAGAAAGAATTTTGGTTAGGATGCAGCTCTGTGATAGTTGGACTAGGGTGAGGGACTAAAGCTTGACTATTTCCTGTTTGAGAGAAAGTATTCTAAGGAAACATCCCATTCTGGAACATTGAAGAAAAATAATGAGGAGTCATTGGATGATTTAACAAGAATCCATTTGCATTTGGAATAGGATAACTATTCATTCCATTTTTGCCATTTATTAACGATCCACTTCCAATATGTTTAATTTCTAGATTGATACTTACGGCTTCAACATAAAATTATGGTAAGGTAGCAAGAGGATTTTCCCTTCTTTTCACAAATATAGAATTCAAAGGATCTACTTTTGTATAATAAACCACAATGGTAGACAAATTATCCACTACATAGGGTGCTTTTAACCTAGAATAAGCCTTCTGAAACTTGTCATTAAAAGTGGTTATAGGTTCACCATCGAACCTCTTGATTTGAGTGAACTAATGATATAACAAGGATGAATCAATCATTGCTCTAAATCTTGCCAAGATCTAATTGAATTACGTGGTAGGTTGATATACCATTGGTAGACTTCATCACTTAGAGTGTAAGGGAAGAGTCTACATACAACATCCTCATGTTTTATTCTTTCTCGGAAACATGTATCCTTGGAGATATTGATGTGTTCTTTCGCTTCCTTATGAAGATAATATTTAGGACAACTTGTCAAGATTTTTCAAAAGATCATTATATACGAAAAATTGGATTGGTGACTCTACGTTAAATAAATCCATCACTATGGGAGGTAGTGGAGGTATAATATTAGTAGGATTTTGTGAACCTGCACTTACACTTCCACACTTTTGAAGTCTAGATGATTTTCGACCACTAAGCTAAACTAAAGTCACACGAGGATCACCAGACCGAGATCTAGTGACTCGATAGAAATCCATTTTCAAACCTGAGGAAACCAAAAGAACAACAAAGAGGCCCTCCTTCTATCACCAATTCCTATTGATGACGATGTTAGTCACAACAATAGTGTAGATAAAGTCCTCACAAGAAAACCATGGAGAACTAATATTTACTTGAAAGACTAAACCAGGGTAACCCAGAGGTTGCCTTAACTTAATCCCAAGGCTCTAGTAGTCAGGTCTTGACCATAATAGGTTCACTTCAGGGTATGATGTGATATTGTTGTTAATCTCAAGGGGTCTATTGTTATCTTTGTTTTCTTTAAGAATCATAAGTATCAAATGCAATATTTTCAATTTGATCATTAAACAATTTCATGGAATCAATAGATTTGCAATAATATTTCATTAACATCAAACAATTTTTCTATCACTTAAGTATATTTAGCTTTAAGCATTCAAAAATTTCATAAAAACGAAAGATTTTCAATAATATTTCCATTCATTAATCTCTTTTTGGAACATTTTCTAAAATTTAAACATCTAATCTAATATAAAGCATCAAAATACTTGAAAATTAAAATTGCTCTCGGGTATTCCCCATGCATGCCCCAAGAATTAATCAAATCAAATAAAGCTTCTTTATACTTCACCGGATTGCTTTAGAACTAGGCATAAAATGGTGTGATCTTGTAAAGAAGTGGGTTTAGTTTGGACATCGAGTAGGTTTTGTATGCACCCTTAAACGACACATCATACAAGCTTGTCCAATGGAACAAACAAACCAGCTACAAAGGATACATGAGATAGGTAGCTATCAAATTGGCTTCGATATTGATTAAGCTTTATGTGCATACAAGTTTTTAATTCAGAATGATTTAGAAAATAGGAAAAAAGAACAAAACTTAGAGAAGTTTTGGCTTTGGCTCTTTTGACATCCACACATTTTGAACTTAAAATAAAAATAAAGTAGTAAATGGTCTTTTATAGGAATAAGGCCCCAAGAGTTCAAAATTAAAGTCTATCAAGAGAATTAGAAACAACAAATCAAAATGTAGCACGTGGTAGATGCCAATTGGCATTAGAAACTTCTAGAAAAATTTAAAGCTTTGACTTCTCAGCAGCAACAATCTTCAACTTCAAACTCTGGTACACAATACACTGTACAAAACAAGGCCATTGGTACTCCTTAGAATAATGGATGAGAAACATCCACCGAGACCGGGAACAAATTGCAAACTTAACTTCAATAATATGTCTTTATAATACTTCTGGTATTTAAAATCCAGTGATTCATCACCTTGTCTAAATTTATGGGTTTGGGAACCCTTCTACACCTTTCTTCAATTGACATTCTCAAAAAGCAGTTAATATGTGATGCATACGTTCCTTTTAAATTCCTTGAATTGCTTTCCAACTATACTTGAGCTTGGTATATTCTTCTGATATCTAGAGGATATTTGCATTCCTCTACATTTTCTCTTTTTCATACTTAACGAAAGTATTTTTTCAATGTATGATTTCATCAATGACTTCTCGGTTTAATGTCTGAATAGGGTCCTTATTTATTTTTTCAATCCATTCCTTAAAATTTTTCACTTATTTACCCTCCTGTCCCAACATATCCAGGGATCGCAATCCTGTAGTGCTAGCATTTCAATGAAGTCTTGATCTTTATCACTCAATCTACTACACTTTTTGGTGACCTTTTAAAATCCATCTATACATTGTACCAAAGTATCAGGGTATGTGTAGGATCATGATGGGCCAAAAAGTGGTGATATGTAAGTGATATGATGACCCATGTGGCTGACAACTTTTTTTTTACCCAAAATTGATCAAACGAAAAGGGTTTTTAAAGGATATTCTCAGCTTTCCATCAATATAAATTATGCTTTACTTTGAATTTAATAAATAATTATTATTCAATTACTATTTGAATTACGACTAAAGTCCTGATTGATAGGCTAATTGAAAAATATCTATAGCTTTCCAACAATATCACATTTTTTGAATCTGAAACATGCGTGACATTATATGCTTCGCATACTATAGGTTTAAAAAAAAGAATTGAATTTCATGAAGTTTTGACCAAGTTAAGGTGGTTAGACATACGAGTTTTTATATTCTTTAAAATTTGTAATAAAAAAATCATAATTAATTATTTACTTGGAAAAAAATTATAAATAAATATGCATCACATCGGGACATAAGTCATCTACTTATATCTAAAATCTTATAAAAAAATATTATCATTTTATTGTGGTTAGGGTGGTCAGACATAAACCTACTCCTTATTTTTTCCCTGAAATTTAAGTACTACTGCATTGAAATTTCAAATAGTCACCAAATAGATTTAAAAATAAAAATAAACCTTGTAGTTTAGAAACTAAATTCAATTTGCTACAGATTCTATTCTTACATATTTTTGAAATAATATAGATAACTTATTCAAATTTTTACATCAAGTCACCTAACTCTGATTTTCTGAATTTTCATCGCCACTTAAGATCCTATTTTTTCCATGATGATCCTACACATACCCATCACCTTCCCACTTTAATTTTTTCTTCCATTTTTCACACATTAGAACTTTTTGTTTCAAAATTATCTTTTCTCTTATCAATTCTTGGACATTTATTTGTGTAAGAGCTTCTATGCTTCGCCTCTCAGCATGAACTTTTTCCTGGCAAAATCTGCATTATCCTTCCAATCTTTTGGAATTTTCAAACCAATGGTATGCCTCTTTATACTTCCCAATTGCATCTGTAATAAGATATTCTCCATGCCTTACCGAATACTCAATCCATTCTTCAAATACATTCATTTTATGATGAAGTGTTGCAATAGCATCCACCTACTCCTTTGACATGAGTACTAGATTCTAAGGAAATACAATCTACATCTGACTAAATTAGTTCAATGATTTTATAAAATTCTCTAGACTCGCAATCCGTTCCTTCAACTCTCTTCTCTTTTGCTTAATTTTTTGTAGCATAGAAACATGTGTATCAAGATTCATCTTAATTTCTTCTAGTTCTTGTGTCCAGGATGAATGTCAAGCATTGATACTTGTTATTTTGTACTCCTTAGACCTATTATTTCATGTCTATTTTTATCTACTACCGGAGTAGCTATATGGAGTGTTTTGCCTCCATTTGCATTCTTATGTATGATGTGTTTCATTTTAGCTCTTCGCCTAAGCTTAGGAGTCTCTACTTCTTGCATTAAACTTTTGAGATCTAGAGGTACTAATTCCACTTCCAATGGGGAAGCTAATTCTCTAATTAACCAATCAAGTGCATATTCATTATATTCTACCTTTGTAACATTTCTTTATTCCTAATTTTTAATATGCTCAAGAACTTCTTCTCATACATTTTCAAGTTTATTTTTCATATCCTCTCAAATTGCAACATCTTCAACATTCACTGGCATGGATTCTAGATTATTGGGATTCAAAACTATCTCTTTAGTCTTGAGACTTGTATTTTCTTGTCCAGCCAATTATTCGGTATTAGTTCCTAGGACATCACCTTCTTCATATCCTGTCACATTATGATTCTCTTCATCTCTAATCCCATGACCTAAAGTTTGTAAAGGTTTTTTATCTTCAATTTCAACCTGGTCATCTTTTGACTTTTCTGAAACCTATAGTTACATTCAACATCATTTTGATCATTTCCAAGCGAAGGATGGGAATCAAAGGTATCTTAAATAAAAATAAATTATCAATGGGAATTTGTCCTGCAATCTCCCCTGATTCCATTTCAAGAACTTCAGGGTTCCCCGCCTCTGAGGCAAGTGTTCCTCTTATGAATTATTCTTCTTCAACATTCATAGGAATTGACCCTATATTTGGAATCTCTTCCACCACTAGCTATACCATGGGATTTTTTTTAGACTTCTTTTATTTTACTCATTCCCACATGGCACCCAAATTATCCATTTATGCTTTAATTAAAGCTTCATCTAGCTCAGAACTTTCATCTAAAATCACAAGAGTATTTCCCAGTGTTTGTTTTACTGTGGCCATATTGACTAAAGGGGGAGAAGTAAACAATGTTGCAACACTCTAAGATGCAAACCTTGTTTGTGCATGCATATTGTCTACCATTCTTGTCTCTTCATCAGTCGTAGGACAAGTCTTTGGCTTTGTTGTAGGATAAGATGCCAATTTTATTCAAACCTTACTTGGTTTGGCTTCTTTATGTTGACCAGCTCGTTTTAATGAAACCCCTTGGCTTGATACCTTAGGGGTTCTTTCTTCAATATGTATAGCAGCAATTGCTTTACCAGATTTTCTCTTTTTCTTAGCAGGCTCCTCATGCTCAAGCTCATTTTCTTCCCTTTGTTTCTTCTTTGTATCAAGTGAGTATGTGGGCCTTATTCCAACTTTTCTTAAAGCTTTACAAAATTCATCTATCCATCATTGAGTCTACATTAAAGCTAATTCAAAAAATTCCTCAATAGATGTTGTTTCTCTACTTTCATAATCTAGATCTGGGATAGGTTCATCAAAAACTCTATTTTCATTATAAACCAGATTCAATACTTCACCATCATCTTCCTCCAATTGATCTAGAATGTCATGAATTTTAAGAATCTGTGCATATGGTAATTGTATACACCTAAAAATGAAATATGATTTATTTGATTCATTAACCTTTATTTCATCTACTATTAAATAAATAAAAATATTTATTTATATAGTTCATCTTAAATTCTTCAATCTTTATTCTATTATTTTCATCTTAATTAAATAAACGAATTTCACTTTGTTTTATTTAATTATCATAATTAAATTCATCTACTATTAAACAAATAGAAATTTTTATTTAAATATTTCACTTTCTAATTCTTCTATTCTTGAATTTTAATTAAATATACAACTTCAATAGTTTGTGTTATTTAATTATCACATCATTCAATCTTAATTAATTAAACAAGGTTAAATATTTTGTTGTTTAATTATCATATCCCTTCTATATTTATTTAATAAACAAATTCTATAGTTTGTTTTATTAAATTATTTATCTCATTTTTACTAATTTTAATAAACCAAAATATTCAAATAAAGGCATAAAGGCAAATTTCCTCTATTCACTCACCTACCAAATTAGATATAAACTATCTAATTTAATTCAACTGGCATTTCATGGGAAAGCTTTGGAGACAAATTGGAATCAATCTCTCAATCTCCTTCCATGATATTTTCAGGGGAGAAACCATTCCCATGATCAGCTCAAGCTTCTCAATCTCTTACCATTCAATTCTCTAGATTGAATCCAGGCCTTTGTTGTGTTGCCCCTTTGCAAAATGTGTTGTCATGAATCTATAAATATAGCCTTCTTCCACAAGAAATGTATCTCTCATCTTTGTGCAAACTTACTCTACAGGAAAGCAAATCAAGCATCTTAGCATTTAAGCAATTCAACATAAAATCATTTAGCAATAGCAATCATAGCATCTGTAGAATCAATATCATGGTTGCATCATAGATTACTGTAGCTTCCATCCATCATTTTTCATGTCAGCATAGTTTATAGTAGCATCAATATCATTTAGAAATCACCATATAGAAGTAGATCATTGCATTTAGCATCATTCCATTCTCTAGATTGGCATTTTAACAGTCACAGTGCTTACCAAATCTGAGAGCCCTTTGTGACTTAATAAATCTTTGGAGATAGGAAACAATGAGACACTTTCAAGTTTTATGTGCTTTAAATTAGTTAATTGTTAAATCTTGATATAATGTTTCATTAAGAAGTTTTTTTAGTTGTTTTACTTATTTACTTATTTCACACTTACAATTTGGCACCCACCGTGGGGCCTCTAACCCCATATTTTAATAATTTTCTAAAAAGTGTTCATACCAGATACATGTGTGTTTTCTTTTAGCACGATTAAGGGATTTTGCAGCGCTTCCACCGAAAGTCTTGGCGCTTCTACAATCTATTTTAGCGCTTCCACCAAAAATTTTGGCGCTTCTACAATATGTTTTAGCGCTTACGCCCAAAGCTCTCAGTAAGGTTGATTGTTCTAGGTCCAATTTTGATTTAGCGCTTATGCTGAATTTTACAATGCTTCTACCAAAAATTTTAGTGCTTCCAAATGATGCAATGCTTCTGATGAATTAAATAGCGCTTATGCAATCTATTTTAGCGCTTTTGTAATTTCTTGTCTAGATCAAACGCGACCACGGCCAAAAATTTATTTTGATACATTTGAACTAAAAAGAACCAATCCTAGGGTAGTCAGTTGGTTTAAAATATATCAATCCTAGGGTAGTCATCATACATTTTCTATATCAGTTAAAATTAACATCATGACTTTTGTGAAGCAATATCTTCACCTAGAATAGAAAATTGTTTTTTGGGCATAAAAATTGAACATTGATTACTACGCTTGTGTGGTGATAGGCTTATGCTCTCCCCTTAACTAGGTGATCAAAATGTTAGACTCATCCTTTATTTTCATGCAATTTACGCTTTTTTTAAAATCCTTTAGAAGGCCTACCATAGTGGGAAAAAGTACTCACCCTTACTGGAATGACCTAAGTGGGAACGCCTAAAGCCAAGGATTCCAACCCACTATAATCAAAAGCGAGTTATTGGTGAAAGTCCAACTCGATGGTAGTGTGCAAGATAACCATCCCAAAAGCCTTTGTTCTAAAGGTTGGGAGGTCTACTGAGGGAGTTTATCATTTGTCACACTACATGAAAACCTTATCTATGAACATTAGTGTAGAATCCAGTTGAGTCAGTAACCAGACATTGTAATACTCACAGTGCAAGGGGAGGGAAGAATCTACCCCCAAGACACTCACCATATAATTTCCAAGGATCGTTTGTTCAAAGGATCAAGAAA
This sequence comes from Sequoiadendron giganteum, assembly GCA_007115665.2. Taxonomy (NCBI): domain Eukaryota; kingdom Viridiplantae; phylum Streptophyta; class Pinopsida; order Cupressales; family Cupressaceae; genus Sequoiadendron; species Sequoiadendron giganteum. Next base: position 111,174,833 of record CM021109.1, read on the forward strand.
TCTAAATTTGAATACGCACCTAGGAAAGACAAAAACACAGGCGCCCTCTAGGGGGTGACACGGTTGTGCGAGTCGACACAATTTTAAGATGTGGGTTGTTGAGTATAATGATGACCTTTTTTACCTTAAGAGTGAGTCTATCTGAAGTGTATTTTTGTAAAAAAAAACTAGTGAAACTAGAACCATGCATGGTTCTTGAACATACACTTATTATTTAGAATTCTAGGTCTTAAAAACAATTGTTCTACAATTGCTTGTTGTGTTTTCAAATCATTAATTCAGGTAAAGATCATCCAAAAAAACACAAAAGAGTCAAACAAAATCAAATGGTGAAATTTATGATTAGGTATTGGAAATCCACAACATTTGTCAAGAAATCCCTCACAAAAAGAGTCAAGACACCAAAGAAACAACTTAGTTACAAGAAACGTTTGGAAAGAAGACAATTTTTATATCAAAGTAGGAAAGTCTGGCTTCAACATAGAACTTTCATCCATAGGTTTCACATTTTTTCTAGGGGATATATTGATGATTATGCTTTAGAGCCTTTGTGTTCACAAGCTTATTTCCAAAGAAGAGCTCTTTCACAAAAATATAATCATAGTCAACCTATACGTCAGTCTTCCATCCCACAACCAGCGATATAATATTCCAATAGGCCCGATCAATTCTTACAATAGAGAAAACTTGAAAAAAATTAGGCTTGTCATCCAGAATTGGAAAATTACTAGTGGAGATATCCTATTAAAATACCAAAAATCCCTAAAATCAGTCTCTTCACCAAAATTACATATTGTCAAAATTTACCAATCTTTTAACTTGTCTACAGTTTGTTTTAGCACTTTTTCCCTCTGTATTAGTGCTTCTGCAGTCTGTTTTAGCACTTTTTCCCTCTGTATTAGCGCTTCTGCAGTCTGTTTTAGCGCTTTTTCCCTCTATATTAGCACTTCAAAAGAATAGAAAAACAAAGAGATTTCAGACACATCTATAAGATTTGTTGGCATCAAAAACTCGAGTTTTTATCAGTCAAAAACTTTTTACAGTCCAAACAGTGTCTTAAACCTAAAACAAATAGGTTCTTATAGGTCAAAATTATTTTCAAACTTAAACCTAGATCTTGCAATCTTAAGGTGTCTAAACTATCACACAAAATCCTGGTTATTAGGTTAAGTTTCTTCATCAAGATATTATCATCCCACAATCAAGAAGAAAAATGAAATAATCAAATTTTAACTCAATCTCATCAATAGGATTTATCATTCTATCTTACTTAAGTTATACCTTAACAATCGTCCAAACAAAAAGATCAAAGTTTAGTGAGAATAACAAACACTTGTATGCCGATCTTGACAAGGTTACAAAGACAGAAACTCATAGAAAAGGAAATTGAAACATCAAACACCATGGCTGAAGAAAATCCTTGGAATAGATTACACTAAAATGACAAGAACGAAATAACCCAAGAGGACATTCAAACAGCACAGCAAGATCCAAACTTCTATAAATTTATGGAAAATATCTTAGAACAAGATATGGAAAATATCTCTTGATGCTAGCAAAATCGGGTGCAAAACTTCCAAAACATTTTTATGTCAATCGATTAAAAGAAACACCTAGAGATAATGAAACCGAAACACAATATACACAAAATACAAATCAAGTTGTTTCCCTAACACGCCAAATGCAAAACTTACAACAAAAACTTCAAGACATGCAAAAGGGAACCACGAAAAGGTACTCATTACAAGACATTTTTCCTTATCCTTTTGATCCAAGTGTGGACATGATACCATTTCCTAGACATTGCAAATTCTCAAAATACGACAAGTACAATGGTAAAACAGATCCAATTGACCATGTGAGGAAATTCAGAACCATGAGTTTATAATTTTCACAAGATGAAACTTATCTAATGAGGTTATTTCCAAGGAGCTTAGGAGGTCAATGCATGGAATGGTTCTCTAAAATACAACCAAGAATTTGAACTTTTGTAGAACTAGTCAACAGGTTTATCTCACAATTTTCCTTTAATATTCAACATGAGGTAACAATAAAGGACCTTTACAACATGAAACAAAAGAAAGGTGAGAAATTTCTCTCATTTTTATAATTATGGTGAAGGTTTTTTGCTAGGTATCCTCGGTCTATACTTGAAGAAAAGAAAATGGAACTATTCATTGACAACCTGACTGATGAAATGAGCTATAGGCTTGAACTACAATGTCCACCCACATTTGAAAAAGTGATTGAAAATGGCCTTAAGATCGAAGAAGCTTTTGTCAAATGAGGGGTGATAAAACATTACAATGAAGGATCGGGCAATACAAATTCCTCAAATCACTATGGAAACAATGACAAGCCAAAGTTTTGGAAAAAGAATAGAAATACTAGAAACAATGATGTTGCAAATGACACACAAAATGTGAAACTAGTATTTAATTTGACGGCTACTACTGCAAAGACCAATCAAAATAATGACCAAAGCATCAAACAAAATGTCAATCAAAACAACAATCTGAACAATGGAGAACCTAAACCGCAATCATATCAAAAATCATCAAATAGGCGATTATTCACACCATTGGGACAAACACTAGAATCAACAATGATAGAAATTATTGCAAATGGACTTATCACCTCATGTGAAGCAATATTTTGGGATCTAAAAGTAAAACCACCTTGGTGGAATGACGCAGACTATTGTAACTTTCATAATAACAAGGGACACAAGACAAATGACTGTATGGAGTTAAAACATCTAGTCCAAGATTTGATTGATAACAAAAAGGTATTCATAGAAAGACATCAAGCTAACAATAATCATATGACATTCAAAGATCCTTTACCAAATTACTAAAAGGGAGAATCTTCATCTACAAATGGTAAAGGTAAAAGTGTCAACTATGTTTATGATGGCACAATCTTTTGTATCTTTGTAGTTGAGAGTGATGTTATCACTAGTAATCAAATTGATAACATTGGAACCAATGAAATCATACCAATAGATCTGATCTAAAAAATAGACACATCCAGCAATCAGGTCAATGTCATAAAAATTAGGGAAAATCAAGACTCCAAATAAGTCAATGTAACAACAAGGGGGAAATCTAGAGTAATATTGGAAGGATTTTCATCTAAAACTACTACTCCCCCTATGAGTCAATATAACATAGTTGATCAACTGCAGAAAATCCTAACACAAATATCAATATTGGAACTCCTTAAACTCTCACCATCCCATAAGAAGGTTTTGGAACAAGCTCTTGTGGCCACCACGGTACCCAACAATCTGGATGTTTGTCAATTTCAAGCTATGGTGGGACATTTAACCATGCCTCATTTTCTATCACTATTTGAACAAGATGATGTATCACTTAATCATCTGCATAATACTGCACTTCATATTGAAGTGTTAATCCACAAACACCATGTTAAACATGTCTTAATAGATGGTGGAGCTGGTTTAAACATTTGCACTTTAAACTTGATCCATGCACTAGGTTATTCTAATGATGCTATTGATGCCAAAAGGAAAATAACAATAAAAGCCTATGATGAAGAATAGCGATCCTCCAATGGATTGATCATGTTTCCTATTCAAGTAGGACCATCGGTGAAAAATATAGCTTGTCAAGTGCTAGAAAAGGAGCTAACCTACAATATACTCTTGGGACGTCCATGGATACATGAAATGCAAGTGGTGCCTTCAACTTATCATCAGTGTTTAAAATTTCCAGTCAGTGGAAAAGAGGTAACTATATCGGTTGACTATAATAATCCCCAACATTGTAACACGCTTAGAACAACTCAAGATAGTTTTATGCCCCATAATAGAGATGCAAGCACTTCTGGTTCATCTAATGATGAAAAGCCACTAAACATTTTATCTAAATGGGTTGAGAAAAAGGTTCAATCAAAAGATACAAGTGTTGTTGATACCACTTTATCAAACAATAAGGGTCACCTGAATTCTCTATCACAACAATTTCAAGCAAACATCCAATTAACCAACAAAGGCATGGGAGAATATTCCATTGGGAAATCTCTATGTCTTTCACAATTGTTGTCATCTCCAAGGTCATATGGACAACCATCAACAATAACACGACAACCATCACAACCAACCATAGTTATGGATGAAAGATTTGTGAAATTAGGTACTCTAGAAGACAAAATAGAAGACAAGGCCATCCTCAATTGGCTATACAAAGACGAAGAAGCATCAACATCATCAAATATTAGCATAAAGATAGATCAATATGAGAAAGGAAAATATATCTTAGAGAGAATGGGGTATGAGGGACAAGGACCTGTTGGAAAAAGAAAGGCATCATAGAACCCATTCAACCTCTTACACTTCAGTCAAAAGATAAAATAGGACTAGGTTATATAGGGGAATCAAAAGAGGAAATGACTCAGAAAGCTGTTGAAAGAATCCTTCAAATGAGAGATAGTTCTGAAAAAAATTCATATGAATATGAATGGGACCTTTACTCTGACATATCATACACAGATATAAAAAATGATGTCATAAAAGAGTATGCACCCACATGCGAGGAGGGACAAAGCTCGGGGACTAGACCACTTGTATTTGAATCACAAAATATTGATGACTCAAGTGAGGATGGACATACATCGAATGAACTAGATAACTTAGAGGAGACTAATATATTAGACTATGAAATTTCCACTAACCAATTTACTATTGGAACCATCACTATCATTGACCAAAGTCAATCTGATGACTTTCTACCCTTAATGCATCTTGAACTTATCGACTGGGAACCAAGTGAACCTATCAATGTACCCATCTTTGCGAGTGATGATGCTATCATAAAATTACTTTGTTGTGATGAACCTGACACAAGTTCTAAACATAAATCTCATAATGACACGTTTAGACAGGAGGGTGTCAAATCTTCTAGTTGGAAAATTTAAAATAGGAATAATTGATCTAATGGTGAAAACCATTCAATGGTAGCATTAGATCTCAAAAAAGTAAAAAATAAAGAACATGTCTAATGGTGAAAACCTCTCTGAGGCACTGAATGATGGGAGATTTGACACCCTTCTAGAGAATTATCATGAAATATCATCAGTACGGGTGGAGCCTACATAGTCTATAAATATTGGCATAGTAGAAAAATAAAAGACTTCACATCTGGCAGCATCCATGACTGAACAAGAAAATCCAGAATTTGTCAAGTTCTTTGAGGAAAGAAGTATTAACTTTGCTTGGTCATACTCTGATATGCCAAGTTTAGACCCAGATCTTTTAATACACCATGTATCTCTACCATCTGGAATTAAACTTGTAAAACAAAAACTAAGGAAGATGCAAACACATATCGCCTTGATGGTAAAGGTTGAGCTGAAAAAGTTGTTAGATGCAGGATTCATCAGGTCTATCGATTATGCTGAGTGGATATCAAATATTGTACCTATGTCTAAACTAGACAAAAGTATTAGAATATGCACAGATTTCAGAGATCTGAATAAGGCATGTCCCAAGGATGATTTTCCCTTACCAAACATAGACATCATTGTGGAATTAACAACATGACATGCCATGTTATCAATAATGGATGGTTTCTCTGGCTTCAACCAAATCAAGATAGCACCAGATGATCAGGATAAAACCGCATTCACATGACCATGGGGAACCTTTTGCTGGAATGTTATGCCCTTTGGGTTGAAGAATGCAGGGGCAACATATCAAAGAGAAATGACCATAATCTTCCATGATATGATGCATACCTTTATGGAGGATTACATGGATGACATCTTAGCAAAGTCATATTCTAGAGAAGGACATTTAGAGATCCTGGGAAAAATCTTTACAAGGCTAGAAAAATTCAAGGTCAGATTGAATCCTAAGAAATGTGTATTTGGTGTTACATCAACGAAACTCCTAGGATACATAGTTTCTGATAAGGTTATCGAATTGGATCCTTCCAAGGTTAAGGCTATAATGGAAATGCCACTGCCAAATAATATCATTCAATTAAGGTCCCTACAAGGCAGGCTACAATCAATCAGGAGGTTTATCTCCTAGTTAGCAGACAAAATTCATCCATTTAATCACTTGTTACATAAAAATCTCTTGTTCAAATCGGATCAAGGGTGTGAAACAACTTTCAATCAGATAAAACAATATTTAATGTCACCACCCACACTCGTGCCACCTACAGATTGTAGACCTTTACTACTATACATTGCAACAATAGACATTTCTTTGGGAGCATGGTTGGCACAAAAAGATTATGAGGGAAACAAACAAGCTATTTATTATATTAGTAGGACTTTGAATGGCTATGAGATAAATTACACTTTCATTGAGAAATCTTGTCTTTTCATGTTATTTTCTACCCAGCAGTTGCGGCATTACATGTTGACTCACACAATCAGGCTCATAGCAAAGATTGATCTATTAAAATATCTACTCAGCAAAGCTTCTTTCACCGGTAGACTAGCCAAGTGGGTCATAATGTTAAGTGAATTTGATATCTAGTATGTGGATAGGAGAGCCGTCAAAGGTCAAGTAATTATCAATCAGTTAGTTGAAGCTCCATTAATTGATGATCATCCTATGACAATTGAGTTTCCTGATGCAGACATTCTTACTATGACAACACAACAATGAAGGCTTTATTTTGACGGGTCATACACACAAAGGGGGTCTGGTGCAGGAATATTCTTTGTCACACCTCAAGGACACACCATCCCAAGGTCCTATAGCCTCATGTTTCCATGTACCAATAATATAGCTGAGTATTATTCACTAATCATTGGAGTCAAGGTAGCAATTGAATGGAAAATCACAGAGCTACAAGTATATGGAGATTCACAACTAGTAATTTATCAAGTAAATGATGAATATCAAACGAAAGATGAGAATTTGATGCCATATAAGAAACTAATTGATGATCTCAAAAAGTACTTTGTGGATATCAAATTTGAGCAAATTCCAAGGGCAGAAAATAAAGCTACAGATGTTATGGAAAAAATTGCTTCTCGTTTGCAGTTACCAGAAAAATGTGATCGTTATAAGTTTATGGTAGAACGAGTGTCCAATCCTACTTATGCCAATCCTGAATCTCAAAAAATATGCCTTTTAGATGAAGTTGAAACCTCAATTTATGGAAAGACTTATGCTTACCTAAAAGACAATATCCCCCCTCTCGATCTTTCCAAAAACCAAAAATGCAACTTCATCTGTCAATCCGCTCGACATACCTTAGTTGTTGATATACTTTACCGTTGAGGTCTAGATAGTACTTTTCTCTGATGTCTAGAACATAATGAATCTGAGATAGCCCCACATGAGGTTCATGAAGGTATTTTTGGAACTCATTCAAGTGGGTTAACTCTAGCAAAGAAACTCCTCCATTTGGGGTATTATTGGCCGAACATGGAGAAGGAGTCTTATCAGTTTGTTAAGAAGTGTCAGAAGTGTCAGATCCATAGTAACCTAATCCACGTACCAGCACAGGAATTGCACCCATTCACATCAACATGGCCCTTTTATCAGTGGGGACTAGACCTAGTAGGAAAGATAAACTCGTCTTCATCCAATGGGCACAAATTCATAATCACAGCAACGGAGTACTTTAAAAAATGGATAGAAGCGATTCTCTAACAACAATCACTAGAAAAAATAAATCTTCTTTCATACTAAATTACATAATCTTTCAGTATGGCATACCTCATTCCATTTAAGAATTAGGACGTCCAGGAATTGTGTGAAAAAATTCGTATACAACATCATTTTTCAACACCATATTATCCTCAGGGAAATGGCCAAGCAGAGGCCTCCAACAAAACAATTCTAAAAATTCTAAATAAAATGGTCAATGAGGTTGGAAGTGATTGGCACAGTCAACTAAACCCAACTATGTGGGCATACAAAACCAGCATCAGAACACCAACAAGAGCTACACCATATGCCTTGATATATGCATCAAAGGCCATACTACCCATTGAGGTTGAGATACCATCATGTTGTGTGTCACTAAAGGGAATGACTTCAGATGAGGATTATAGAGTGTCTAGACTTCAAGAACTGGAACTGTTGGATGAACATTGTCAACAAGTTGTTAATAATTTGCAGGCATACCAATAGAGAATGTCCAATAACTACAATCACAGGGTAAAACCTAAAGTCTTTCAGGTTGGTGATTTGGTCCTAAAGGAAAACCCTAGAAATCAGTAGGACAGAGAAAAGAAAGGGAAATTTGAACCTAACTGGATAGGTTATTTTGTTGTCATATCGGTCTATGGATCAGGAGCCTATCAATTATCAATACCTGAAGGGGATCTATTTGATGAACTTATCAACACTATCCATCTCAAAAATTTCTACACCTGAATCACCTAGTGCATGGTTCAAGTCCTGGAAAAATGGTTGCCTTGATGAAAACCTAGCAAACAGGTGTCTCGGTGATAGAAAAATACAAAAAAATGACAAAAAGATTAAAAAATCGAAAATCAAAAATACTGAAAAAGTGCAATAAAATCATGTAGTGAAACTTGGAAACAAGCGCTATTTGTGATTTAACCATTTTTTCCATCTATTGGATGCATGTCATGGTCGTTACTTTCACCACCACGTTACATCCATTATCATAACATTGCAAGTGGTCATGCCTCACCCTAGCTTAGGGGCAACATTTGGACCTCACTGGGGGCAATAAAGCATCAAGCTTAAATGGACAAATAGCAAGGAGACAAACGTAACAGAATCAATGATCAAAACACAACCCAACATGGAACATCAATCACCAACGAAAACACATTATCACAACAGAAAATCCAAAAACATGAGTTTGTGTTAGTCGAACTACGTGGTCTTTGTGTGTATAACGTAGGCAAGGCTAATATTTGATCAGCCCCTAAGGACCCTAGGATAGGTCTTTAGTTTAGGTTTGATTCAAAATCTCAGAAAATCATAAAAACATCATAAAATCAGGATGAATGATCTAATCTAACTAATGGTTGAAATACTTTAAGTAAAGGTTGGATATATTGTACTTTGATTATTGTTATCATTTCTTTGGAGCAACTTGATGATGTAATGAACTAGAGAGAAGCTAGGAAGGAGAATGGTATTTTCAATTGTCTATTGGTTGTGAATTAATTATTTATTATGTGAATTGTCGCACGAAGTGCTCTACGAATGTATCACTGATGACATTCATAATTCACACACTAAAATGATTAATTTTTGTCTGTTTATGCAAGAAATGCTCAGGTCATCTCAGTTTAATTATACATGGATTCTTGTGTTTACTTGCAATATCAAAACTCATGAAAGTAGTACTTAGGTCATCATGGTCCAACTCATACCATCAATGCTTGAACTCACTTTCAACATTTTAAAGGCTCAATGATGATAAAAAGCACATATAAATGGAATGTTAAGGTGATAATTTTGAATTTAGATTTGCATATTAGACTTAGATGGTATTTATTGATAGTTTTACATTGCAGAGTATTTGGTTCCAAAGACAGGTAATCAATTCATAAATGATGTTAATTTTCTTTATTAACAGATTGAGTATACTGGACATTAACAAAAACATTCATCATTATCATATAGCCGCATAATCATTTCCATTACATGCATAGCAACATTATTACAACATTTCATCATATCATATTGTTCAAATCATCACATCATTAAATTGCATGAGAAAAGTTGTCAAAAATAAATCTCTATATAGCTGCATTTCATTCATCCTTTTATCATATCATAAAGCATACATTAAAATCATCATTATTATTACCATCATTCATTCATCCATTCATCATATCATATATATACGTTATTCATCTATCATCGATACATCACATTCATAATCATGCATATGGTTACATTATCATATAATTTAGATATACACATCATCATATATTTATCGATCCATGTAAATAATTGCATAAATCACACATCCATTCATTGTCATTATTCATGTAATCACATTTTAACATCATAAATCATAGCATATTACATGATCATAAATGCATCCATAACATATCATGTAGATCATCACATAACATATAGAAAAGATAAATTAAATGCATCTGTCATAAACCATATAGAGCATATATCAATTGAACCATCTACCATATATCATATATATCTCAAAATCATAATTTCAAGTATACAAAGATGTTTTAAATATAAAGGAGATACAACATCAAAAAATGGTTGTAGATCACAAAATCGGAGTATACATCATGTCTCAAAAAGTATCATAGGATTGCATGAATCAGCTATGAAGTGCTACCTCTAGATGGTGCAGGAATCTCTGGGCCAGTACCTCCCCCACCAGATGGACCGGGATCTCTCAGATCTCTCAGTGGAGGTTGAGTCACACCCTTGCTAACAATCCTGTATGGGTCCTGCCTGATTGAGACTGCGCATAACTGACTCTCTGCACAGAGGGAACTGCATCATGGTATTGGCCTCTATAGAACTTGGCATCTCGACCCACACAAAGAATCTCTCACATATAATCACCTACAGTGGTGCCATCAGCTAATCTATGTAGTCTGAGCCTGCTCTGCAACCTATCTAGCTATATCTCACTCCACTATCAAGGTGGCAATCTGTGTCTGTATAGCTACCAACTATCTTTGTACCTGTGAAAGAGCCTAAGCATGAGCCTAAGCCTACGTCTACAACTATGTCTGAGTCTAGGCCAACAAACCCTATGCCTATACCAACTATCCCTGTAGGGTCTGTACCTATACCTGTAAGCTCGTAATCTATGTTTGTTGATGCTGAGAGGTACCCCTATACGTACCCGTTGCTTTGAGGGTGCTACTAGTTATCGCCTCTTTCGAGGCACCATAAACTCTCGCACATCTATATCTCCACCACCTCCCTCATCCCCATCACCACCATCATCCCCCTCCTCATCATCACTCCCCTCATCAGCACTACTATGACTATCCTCCGTCGACGTCGGTTTGCGAAATCAATCTCCTTCCCAGCAGCTAATGGCACTGGCTCATTTGGAATAGTAATCCAAGGAAAAGGATGTAAAAGCAGATACTCTGCATAATCTATTGTAATAGGAGCCTTGATAATATATGTACGAACATCCCAAACTATAGGTTGTAGAGCCTGATACTCTTGTACTACAATATCATAAGAGAGGCAGGGTCCCCAATCTATAGCATCTATCTGTCGCCAACCATAATGAGCAACACCCTGGGGCATCCACTGTACAATACCATACTGTCTAAGTACCCTCCTGAGAAGAAATCTCTCCAACACCCAATGACTCCAGCCCAATGAGAAGCAATGACTGAGCGACATATGGCATCTACATATCGTCATCATCCTAGTGCTCACAATCCAAATATGGACGCCAGATAGCTGCCTCAACATCATCCAATACTCTCTGCCAATGATCTAACTTACCCAGTCTAGGTTGAGTAAGTCGACCTGCATATATATGCACATAAGGCCACCTGGCGGCTGGCTGGATGCTGCCTCACCATCACTGGACATGTAACAGCTATGTGTTCTCATGCCCACACCTGAAGTAAAGTGACTCCGACCAATAAACTCTGACCTCCAAGGTACACCACTGAATGTAAATCATGATAGAGGTGGGCAAGCATGCACATGCCCCAAACATATCTCGTCTCGTGAAAAATCATGCTCTCAAGCACACGGCCCCAACCAACTGAGAATCCCTTTGACCTACAATCAGGACAAAGGAATCCTCCAATGAATCCAACAAGAACTGTTGGAAAAGTGGCATAAGCATCAACCATCTCACACCATGGAATCTACAATCCAACAATCCTGGCATCCTAAAACACCCTCCGAAGAGCATCAGTACCACCCTGCTCTAATGAATCATAATCAACAATATCCCCAATAAATGGTATCCGCAGAATCCTCCAGACATCCTCTGGGGTGACTGTGATCTCACTAGTAGCTAAGTGGAAGGTGTTATGCTCGTTGTGCCACCTCTCCACTAAAGCTGTCAGGAGGCCCCGATTAATCCTAATCTGGGGCATATCAAGTAAGGAAGACAATCTGCAACATGTAATGATAGTTGTCTTAGGCTGGGCCAGCTATCATATCAAATCAAATGTCTGAGGAAACCACTCTCTAATCTGGAGGTTCGTCGGAGCCTCCTATCATCATGAAATATTCAAAGTCAATACTCTTTTGCCAAATCATCAAAACATCAAATATCATATCAACCTAATCAGCTCTTGGTGAGATTTTTTGATCAAATCTCGTGAGTGAACATCATTGAACCTCACCTATAATGAGGTCAACCATCAAACATCATTGAACCTCGCTTATCATGAGGTCAATACATCAAATCGACCTCGCCTATCATGAGGTTTATCAATCAAACTATAATTATTCCTCATTTGTCATGAGGATAATTATCATCAAATCAAACATCAGACCTCGCCTATCATGAGGTTGAACATCATCTACTTGACTAGGATCATCAATCATATCAAACCGACGACTGACATGATAAAAATTTGACAAAACCAAGGACAAATTTGACATTGAACTTTATCAATCTGACTTAGAAGCGCTAAAACAGAGTTTCAAAATGCTAAATCATCGCAAGTGCTATTTCATAAGTCAAAAGTGTCATTTCATCATAAGCTCTATTATATCAAGTCAAAGTGCTAATCTATCAAGTCAAAGCGCTAAAACATAAAGTAAAAGCATTAAAGTTTCTATCCTAGGTGCTAAAACATTGAAAGCGCTAAAAGATTCGACCTAAGTGCTAAAGCATTAAAAGCACTAAAATAGATGATCGAAGCGCTACATCGGCATGCTAAAGCGCTAAAAGAAACCTAAATTTTAAAATCTGAGAAAAGCACGAAAAACAAAAAAAATGCACAAAAACCAAGAAGGTTAATAGGTACGTACTGGAGGTTCGTAGACGGTCAGTTGGTGGTGATGTTGAACATGCTCGAACCGGTGAGTATGGTAGGGAATCGGCATCCTGCTCCAAATTACTCTCTCTCACAAAATTTCAAAACTCAAATGCATAAATGAGTTTGAAAATGACCTTTTTGACCTTTTATAGGTTATTAAAAGTGGGATTTTTATGGGATTAATTAATTTTTTTATGAGAGATTAATTAAAATTCATCCAGGGGCAATATTATACATTCTTTATTGGGAGATAAATTATTCCACCATCAAATCTTCATCGGATCATCATCAAATCATCGAAACATTATCCGAAAAAATACCGAAATTCCAAAAAATAATAATTTCATTAATTTATCTCCCGAGGGGGCATATATTCATCATTACTTGAAAATCAATGTTTGGGGCAAGTCTGGGGCATACTGAATTTTTTTTTGTCAATAATAGCAACAGCATCAAAATTTTCTTTGAAGTAATGCGTAAACACATCACTTCAAAGAGGGGAAAAATGTATACACCTAAAAATGGTCTAGCAAATATAATTAATTAAATATGATTTATTTAATTAATTAACCTTTATTTCATCTACTATTAAACAAATAGAAATATTTATTTATATAGTTCATCTTAAATTCTTCAATCTTTATTCTATTATTTTTGTCTTAATTAAATAAATGAATTTTACTTTGTTTTATTTAATTATCATAATTAAATTCATCTACTATTAAATAAATAGAAATATTTATTTAAATATTTCACATTCTAATTCTTCTATTCTTCAATTTTAATTAAATATACAACTTCAATAGTTTGTGTTATTTAATTATCACATCATTCAATCTTAATTAATTAAACAAGGTTAAATATTTTGTTGTTTAATTATCATATCCCTTCTATATTTATTTAATAAACAGATTCTATAGTTTGTTTTATTAAATTATTTATCTCCCTTTTACTTTTTTGAATAAACCAAAATATTCAAATAAAGGCATAAAGGAAAATTTCCTCTATTCACTCACCTACCAAATTAGATATAAAATATCCAATTTAATTCAACTGGCATTTCACGGAAAATCTTTGGAGACAAATTGGAATCAATCTCTCAATCTCCTTCCTCTGATGATTCTTCCTATCATCTAGCATGATGTTTTCATGGGGAGAAACCATTCCCATGATCAGCTCAAGCTTCTCAATCTCTTACCATTCAATTCTCTATATTGAATCCAAGCCTTTGTTGTGCTGCCCCTTTGAAAAATGTGTTGTCAAGAATCTATAAATATAGCCTTTCTCCACAAGAAATGTATCTCTCATCTTTGTGAAAACTTACTCTATAGGAAAGGCAATCAAGCATCTTAGCATTTAAGCAATTCGGCATAAAATCATTAACAATAGCAATCATAGCATCTGTAGATTCAATATCATGGATGCATCATAGATTATTGTAGCTTCCATCCATCAGTTTTCATGTCAGCATAGTTTACAGTAGCATCGATATCATTTAGAAATCACCATACAGAAGTAGATCATTGCATTTAACATCATTCCATTCTCTAGATTGGCATTTTAATAGTCACAATGCTTACCAAATTTGAGAGCCCTCTGTGACTTAATAAATATTTGGAGATAGGAAACAATGAGATGCTTTCAAGTTTTATGTGCTTTAAATTAGTTAATTGTTGTTAAATCTTGATATAACATTTCATTAAGAAGTGTTTTTAGTTGTTTTACTTATTTAATTATTTCACACTTACAGTAATGACAATCTTTCATATTTTATTTTCCTTATTTTATATTCATCATCACAATTGAGCCAGTAATCTTCTAAATAGAAAATATGAGCACGTTTACCAGCTATCCACTTGGCGATATTCCCTTCTAGGTCATAATTATTTCTTCAGAGTGGAAACTACTCCAACTTGTATGTCTTTAACTCCTCTTCACGCAAATCAACTACCTTACTTGCATTGCATTTGTAGTTCCCCATTACAATAGGAAATTTGAGAGAAAATTTCTTATGTGACGAACTATAAATAGCTTAAGACGACTTCAACTATCTTACCAATTCCAACAATACTAACTTGTTTGTACCTAGGTACCTGGGAAACATGAAAGGATATCTTTGAAACCCTTCCACCCTGATATAGGTGAAAGTGGGAAACTGAATGTACCAGCCTCCAACCTATTTAATATTTCTTTGTGCTTCTATAGATAATATTTTAGCTTTGTCACCTTCTATTATTCTCACCAGCTTCATGGAAAACACATCATTACCTCTTCGATAATACTCCTTGTATTCATGAATGGTAATTTGAGGTAAATGAGCATATATTAGACTATTTCTTGCTTCTCTACCCAGAGTACCGACTCTATTCAACCATTGCTTGTTTTCCCTTAAGGCAAATGAATAAATCACATATGAGGACATAGAAAAACATCTTGGCTTTGGAAATTCCTTTATTTGGTCATGCAATCTATCGCTGATAAAACCTCTCCAATGCATTTGCACAGGGCCTTCCATTAATTTGGCTATGATTACAAACATCCACAATTCAAACTTGTTGGCATCTCGTAGTCTAACTATCCTGCTCAGCATGGTTATAATATCTTGAACATCTGGGTTGAACATAGATCTTTGAATTGGCTTAGTTTGTTTTGTAATTTCCTCTTAACACCATTGGGTACTCATAATTCTTTTGTTTTGTTCTTCGTTTCTGAGGTATATTTTAGCCTTCATCTTTATATTTATCAAGTTCATCTGAGTAAATGTGAGAAGCCAAAATGTATATACGATTCCCTTTTCAGAAAGATCTGAATAGATTCCTTCTTTTTTCTCAAAAACTCTTTTGTCTGGGTTGTAGTAGCTTAAACATTCCATAACTAGTTCAGGGGCCTCCATTGCTGGTGGAAACCCTCCTGCTAAATATAACCCACTTTCTATAACATTCCTTGTACATTGAGAATCATTTTCTTGTCTAGACCGTGCGAGGAATTCGACATTAGAGAGCCATCCTGAATAAGTATCATTAGCAATCCCACCAATTGGTACAACTTGTGAAGTACAGTATTTGAATTCATTTGTTGGTCTTGCTTTAGAAGTACTCATTTTAACCGACATGTTTTGTATTTTTAGATATGTACTTTGTTTGTGAGTTAGGTTAAATTTAGCCATTTATCTTTAATAATTCATAAAATATTTCAATTCGCCATTCGGTTAAATTTACATCAGAATAATCACATTTCAGTTATTAAAGGGAAATATCATAATCTCGAGACTTACTTGCATAAAAATGGTTAACAAAATTTCTATTATTCGAGATATATCTAGTTTTGCTGACGATAACAATCTTTTAGAATACAACTTTGAAACCCTCAGTAGCTATGTTCTTGGTTTCTCAAAATTTACCTTTCCTTGCACACCATAATATTAGTCTCACTCATTCAATGTCCTTTTCAAATTTGTAGTATAGTGCAATGTTGAGTGTTATAAAAGCAACTGCATGCTCGAGGTGGTAACAAGTACGTGTGTATAGTTCACCACCTTCATTAATTGCATGTTATAATGCATTAATTTCTTGAATAAAGGTACAATCATGGCTAATTAGGGCTCAAATTATGAACACCTTGGTTTCTATGCAGACCCACCACTATAGGAGAAGACAACGTGGAAAGCTTATGTGGCACTCTTGTTTCACTTTTATTTTTATGAGGTAAAGGCCTTTTGGATACATGATCATTGATGATCACCGAGATTGGCAACATCTGGTATCGAACCTTGGAAAGATTATCAAGAATTGGGACACTTACCTCCAAGCTTAAAAAAAATTGGGAGTAGAGAGAAGAATTGGGAACTGAGCTCAAGCAAGATCAAAAGTGATTCAAACATTTCGTAATGGAACCTCCAGTTTTTGACTTTCAACTAAAGAAAAAGAAGAACAACCATCGGGCTAGCCAATGAAGAAAATAATGTGAACACCTGGATGGATCACCCAGGTGACGACTTACCAGGTGGGACTAGGACCAATCAAAGATACAACATCTTTGACACAACCGCAACAACTTTGAGACTCTGATTTCCAATAAATTAATAAAACTTCATAAAACAACTGAAACACTGAATTCGGGAAAGAACAAGGACTTTAAGCAAATACCAAGCATATTGAAATGAAACTTGCATTTTACCAGCTCCCCCAAAACACACCAAAACAAGTGAAAGCAAGAAGAAAGAAAGAGGCATAAAAAAAAAGGGGTCTACATTTTGCCAAGTAAACATAACACACTGGCTAAATTTTTATTACTCCAAATTATTAACTCCTATCACACTCATATTCACATGATAATGCACACACCTGTTGATATTGCATGTCATCTAAGAGTGAGGGGAAGAAGAAGATGTGATTTGGTGTTACTATATCAGTTTGCTCGTCTTATTATGGTGATTAACCAAACTAAGGTTGGTGCCCCTATGTCAAACATCTCAATGGTGAATAATTGTGTAAGATTCATCGCTATTAGGAACTCAATATGAGAGTGGTATGGTCAAATCTCCAAAATGTGACCTTTCCTATAGATGACTTATTTAGATAGAATAATTTAAAAAAAATAGCATTTCTTATCTAACATTAACATTATCATAATTTAAAAAATCTAACTAAGAATCACCTTAAAAACACATTAACTCACTCACAATCACTTAATCCACCACTTAAAATTATTTGCATTCCAGTGCTTAGTTCAATAATTGATTTAAACAACACATAAGATGATAACTTATTTTTTTAATTTTATTAAAATAAGTTTGGATTTACTAAACTTTGTCTAAACCCTAATTATCTAAACTTGCTTGAGTATCAATTCTCAAAATTAATCTTTAAAAAAACTTTATAGCTAAATTCTCTCATTTTCTTAATATAATAACTATTATCCAAACAAAAATTTAATTTGTTAAAGAATTATCTAGAAATTCTATTAAATCTTTTCATAATTTATTCTAACCTTATTATATATCAAACCCATGCACAATTAGCCTATGAAAACTACATTAATACACATTAAGGGCATTAAAGATTAATATATTACTTTAATTGATTACAAAAATAATATTAAAGTTTCACTTTTCTACATCTAAAAAATTCTAATTAAAACCAAAATTTAATAAAACACATTAATTTTATCATCAACAATTAAAATTGATTCATTTATTGATCTATTTATTGAATTCACTTATATAATTCCTAATCTTTTCCAAGTAAACCTTAAATATAAAATATTTATTTATTTATTGTTTATTCTTTGCTTTTTTCTTTTACTTTGAAAAAAGATTAATATGAGAATGATTTTCTATATAACTTTTGTATATTAATTCTTATTAACCTTGTGCAAACCCTTGAAATGAAGTATTAAGCTTTTCAAAATTGATTAACACTATCATATATAGTACAGTGTTGGTAAAGTAACAAATAAGAATCCTACATGCAATTCAATTGGTGACTCAGCCCTAAACATCGCATCCATGTGTATTGCATTTCTTTGCATAACCAAGATTCTAGAAGACAAACAAGTAACAAAAAAGCAATCAAAGGATTTGCAGTCACACATTCTAAATACATTAAAAATGATTATTTTGATGATGGATCAAGAAATATGATTCGAAATATAGAAACAATCAAATTGAAAAACGTTAAAAACGAAACAAAGCATAGAAGAACGTAGCATGTAAGGTTCGCTAATCAAACAATCTACAAGATGCGTATGACTATGACTATGGAGAGATGAAGCTACAGCGAATCGTCTCTTGTATGACTATGGAGAGATGAATCTACAGTGAACTAGTCTGTCTCCGAAGAACACTGAGTTAATTTCCACCGATCCAGTTTCACTTATGATTATTTCTATGGGCGACTATTTCGAAGAGAAGGATCCATAGTTCTAACATCCAAAACTACTTCATGCGACTATTACCAGCCAGTAACTTTGCCAGGATACCCAGTTCCCACCGCCAAGACTCTCAATTGCTTTCAACTCACCTTAATACTCCCTCCCATACACGAAACAGATATTATGAATGCATCTCAACTTTCATATCTGCTAGCGATTTCCTCAAAATCATCTAGTGAGGATATCCATAGTTCTAACATCGAAATGTTCACAAAGTAAGAGTTATGGTTCCAGTTTGCAGGATAAGATTTAAGCTGAGAAAACTATATGAAAACTAGTTCATGCATAGTGTTAAACTGAATGAAAAAATCTATATAAACGAGTAATAACACTAAAATTTTACATATTGTTATCATTTGAGATATTTGATTTCCATTGTTATTGTTTTTCTGTTTATTTTAAAATGGCTAAATCAGTATTGCTTGTTTTAATGATATTGCTTGCATTTTATACCTCTTCATGTTCAGCCATATCTTGTGGCACATTATCTCTGGACTTGTTGCCATGTTTATCTTACTTGCAAGGAGGTCGAGGAAGACATCCAAGCTCTTCTTGTTGCAATGAAGTTAAGCAGTTGAATATTGCAATCAAAGGGAGACCAGCAAGACAAAGTGCATGCAGATGTATTTTGCAACAGGGCAAACTTCTTCATATCAATTGGAATAATGCAAAAGCGCTTCCTGGGTTTTGTAAAGTTAATCTTCCAGTCCCCGTTTCTCCCAACACAGATTGCTCACGGTCAGTGTAAATGATTTTTAGTTATTTAATTTTATTTTTTACATATTATTAGTTTACATTTTTAATAAATTCAAATAAATTTATAATTTTTTTATTTTACTATGAATTCTAATTATTCTTATGTTTTTGGTTGTTTCAATTTTGCAGTGTCACCTAAAGTTTTGGGTTTTTTCAACAATCAAGCTGTGCTAAAGAAACAATCAACAATAAAGAGTCTTTACAGCAATAAGAGTTGCAAGAAAAGAATTCAAGAATAAAGTTTCTTTTGGCAAAGGAATATAGATAGGTTTAGAGGCTTTTTATTCAAAAATAAACTTCCTTTTGGTGAAGGAATATAGATAGGTTTAAAGGTTTTTTATCTGCAAAAGAATATAGGTTCAGAGGTTTTTCAAAATATTGTAATAGATCTTCTCTTTTATTAAATAAGAATGTAAAATGTTTTGTTGTTTAATTTGATGTGAGGTTTTTTATTTGCAAAGGGATATAGGTTTAGAGATTTTTCAAAATATTGTAATAGATCTTCTCTTTTATTAAATAAGAATGTAAAATGATGTGATGTGTATCTTGTCAATTCACCTCATTTATTTATAAATTTACTTCTTGTAAACACTATCAAACTATCAAAAATCTTAATCTAAAGATAACCTCATCTATAAGATAGACATGCAACACCCTTTTTCAAGTGGAAGAGTCCAAAAAACATGTGGGAGGATAAAATTACTAGGCTTTGTTCATCACCTGTTCTTTTTGTGTGTACTTCCTTTTCAGTTTTGATGATACGTAAAGATTTTATTTAATTAGAGATGACCTCTAAAAAATTATGTAAATCATTTGAGATTTCATTTTAGTAATTATGTATTTAATGTTGGTTTTTATGATTTTAAATTTTAATATGATTATATCTTAATATTTGTAATTTTTTCTTAATGTACAATTTAAATAATTTTTAATTATTAATAGATATTTAATAATTGATTGAATGATTGAAAATAAATAATTTGAATACTTATATATAATAATTAGTTGTGAAATTAATTATTACACTAAAATTACATAGCTTTGCCTCTAAAATTTTATTTCAGCAAGTCTTATTTTAGTTTGAGGAGAAGCGCAAAAGAATCAAATTTATATTTTAATCAACATACAAGTTACCAGTAACATAAAATTCATAACCCTTTAATAAATGTTTTAGTTTAGCCCAATGCATATATGTTGAGTTTTCTTAATAACATTCAACATTTATAGAGCAGGGTGAGTTTCATAACGAACATTTACTGTAAACAGTGTTTTGTATGTTGTGCCAGTGAGATATGTAGCAATACCCATTTGAAGCTTGATGAACAGAGTCTCAAATCAGTTTGTTCAAATAAAAAAGAAGCGACTATGCAGCCATTACGATGGCAACGATAACATTCATCTTCCATAGCTTCACTTCACTATTGCTCATGATAGCCTTAACTCAGCGTTATAGTCCAATTCAAATCCCCCCATTCACTGTTGGTGTATAAGCTCGTCACTTCCAAGGGGATTCAACTGTAGATTTGAAAGGAAAAAATAGTAAGACAAGCACATACACATGCATTGTAGTTTTCTCGTTGTTCCCATTTTTAACTACCTTTGAAAGTTCAGAAACCATAAGAAAGGATTGACTCAGTAATATGAAGTTTTATGGATAGGTTACATATGCCAAGACGAACGCTGAACATGAAAATCAAAAATGTGCCATTTTGAGTCCCCACTGGAACAAACGATATATGTGTAGGAAGGAAGACCGCTTTGGAAGAATGCCACAGGTTGTATTTAGGTCTTGTCTGAGTTGTCTGTGTGCCACAGCCTCACGCAAACACCATAATTTGAAGAAAATTTCATACGGTTAAGAATTTTGGGAGATGACTTGAGTCTGTGACTCAATGTAAGACCGCAAGCTATAGCCCTTTCTAGATAATATCCATTTTTTAAACAATACTGTGGCTGAGCAAATATCAGCATATGCAGAACACTCGTAGAGTAGCCTGTAAGATAGCTAACTTGAAGGGGTTATGGGACTGAATTATTTCTGGATTTGATTTTCCAAAACAATTCTTGTATAAATATTGTAATTAGCCGATAGACTAAATTCTGTGTGGGCTTTTAACCAGAAAATCTGTCTCACACTGCAAAACCTATCTCCTGACCGGTAAACTTCGCCAGAATACAAGCTGGAAAAAAGAATGCATATAAAATTATAATATCTTTGTTATAAATGTATTCAAATCAAACAAAATCCGATCTGGGAATCAAATCGAATTTCGAGTGGGTAATCAATTCACATTTTAACTCGCAACCAATATTTTCATTTTCATCTTGTCTCCAACTAAGAATCTGATACAATATACTGAAGCAGCAGCTGTAGGGAGATAATTTTTGGTTCGTCTCATTCTTACCAGTTCTTGCTGCCATAATATTTTTTCTTGCAAACTCTGCTCATTTTTTCTCATCAGCATCATTGGTGTCACTACAAAATTTGTCCAGAGTCTTGAGGTAAGCCACTTGCCATGATTCCAGTTTAGTATTTTTTTAGAATCTGTACGCGGTAGGATAATTAGTAGTGAAATAATAATGTTCTCAGCCCATGACGGTTTTGCTTTGTGGGCTTTTGCAGCTAAATATTTGACTCATTAAATATATGTCTGAATGTGGGTTTTTGACCAAAAGATCAATACGAGTAGAAGCCAAACTTTTCTGAATGTCTATTCGTACGGCTCTCATAGACTTGGAATTGACTTGATATAGTGTGAGCTTGAAATTTCTCATACACAACTGCCTATCACTTGTAAACATCACTTGCAGTGTGCTATGCGGTACATTCTCTTATCGCATTTTAATAATTCTATTGCTTACGATGACTTGTATGGTAAATTATTTACATCAAGGATCATTTCACGATACCTACAAAGTTTCTATCTAAAGGAGAGGACCTAATGGTGGGTAGGGTAACCTTGAGTGAGGGGTCCACGTCATCAGCGTCTGAGTCGGCATAATTTTTTTTTGCCACGTTCCTCGATCGTCAAGCTGGCAACCTCCAATTTTCTTTTGGGGGAATTTCGAGCACGTCTTCCGATGTTTTGGAGGCGCTTTTCAAAAACCGCTAAAAATGTCTAAAAATTAGGCGGATACCTATCATGGGCACCTGTATGACTAATGGTTGTTTGGCACCACACTAGTACTGGCTCATTACACTCCTAGTAAATGTGCATTAACTTCCACCCATTCCTCTGCCATCGGTCTTAACGCCTACCACCTCGGCATGCGTTATATTTGCTTGGTCTTGTTTTGGGTTCATGAAACCTCCATTGATGAACACTTCATTCATTTTGAGAGGTTGCATTCAAAACCAATGCTGGTTAGGATGGACGCCAACGGTGGTGAGGCCATGGGCGAATGGTGGTGATGCATTTTTCGAGCTATCTATGTTTATCAGCACCACATTCAAATTAAAGAAACTATTTAACTTCTTGCTACGCAGGTGAGGTTGTGTTCCAACCTCACACAGGTAGTAACTATGCATTGCAAGATTTTTCTAGTTTCTTCTTCTAATTTTTTGTTGTTTAAATAGCTTTTGTCAAGTTTTAATTCTTTCTTCCTCTAATGAAGCTTTGTTGTAGCTTATTTATGGATGCTTGTGTGTGTGTGTGTGTGTGTGTGTGTGTATACATATATGTATACATATCTGTATACAAATATATACATACAGCAACAGCGAGAAAATTTATTTTTCCAACAAAAATGCACCTATACGATGGCCGACTGTGTGTATATGTGAGTATACAGATATATATATATGCATATATAAGACCGGCTGTGTCTAAATGTGTGTATACATAAATATATATGAATGTATATACATATATATACATATATATTTGTGTATACACACATATACACAGAACAGTAAGCAAATGTAATTTTGCAGCAATAATGCAGTTATATTATGACATATTGTGTGTATATGTGAGTATATAGATAATATTTATGCATATATATGGACGACTATGTGTATATGTGTGCATACATAGATATATATGCATATATATCTATGTATACACATATATTCATTGAAATGGCAAGCAAATATAATTTTGCAGCAATAATGCAGCTATATTATGACAAACTATGTGTATATGTGAGTTTACAGATATATTTATGCATATATGGCCGACTGTGTGTATATGTGTGTATACACATATATATTTATGTATACACACATATACACACACTCTGCCATAATATAGTCTTTTTTTTTCATTTTATATCTTTGTAATTTGTATATATATAGTGGTAGTATTGAAAGTTATTCTACTATTCACTATAAATAGATTCTTTCAAGTAAAATATGGCCGGCTGTGTATATATTCAAATAAATACACACACACACACACACACATATATATATATATACATATATCTTTCAAGTAAAATATGGTCGACTGTGTATATATTCAAATAAATACACACACACACACACATATATATATACATATGTGTGTGTGTGTGTGTTTGTGTGTCTGTGTGTGAGTTTGTATGTATATATATACACACAATTGGTCATTTACAATCAGTTAAGGGTTTGTTGCACCTATATTTTTGGCCGACTGTGTGTATACATAGATATATCATTCATGGGTTTGTACAGCTCGACTGTTAAGGGTTTCATGCACCTATGTTTTCGTCGACTATTTCAACCATTGGCGTGAACCCTCCACTCAAGAATTCTCGACCCCCATCATCTACTCTTCCCTTTCCATCGTGTTCATAGTCTTTGCCTGCATGGTGGAGTTTTTAGGAATAGTTCATATCCATTTATAGGATTTTCGTACTCAATTTACTAATCATTTAGTTTTTTAATTGACTAATCATTTATAGGATTTTCCCAGTCAAATTAATAATCATTTTAGTTTTTTAATTGAGTAAACATTTTAATATTATTAATAAGATATATTTATATAATATTGATTAACCTAATATTTTAATAAACACCTAATATTTTAATAAACATTAAAATATTATGTATGTATGTATGTTTGTTTGTATATGATACATACACATACATACTTACATTAATACATACATACATAATAATTATCTATGTATATATGTGTGTATATGATGCATACACATACATACTTACATATTATGTCATATGTATGTATGTATGTATGTATATATAGTAGACACACATACACACATAGTACCATAATATGTATGTATGTTTGTATACTATACACACATACATGCTTGGAAATATGTCAGTTAATATACACATACATACATACATACATACATATATACATAGTTTATACACACATGCATGCGTGTATGTGTGTATAGTATATGTATGTATGTATAGTCTTTCACTTACATACATGTATGTGTGTATACTATACGTACATACAATAATACATATGGAAGTTCATTTCTATGGTTGTATGAAGGCCATGCAGTTAACCATACTAAGACATTTATATGTAACATACATACATTACTTTATTATGATGAATTTATGTATTAGTTGAAACCAATCATACATACATACATACTTTGGCCAAAAAGATAGGTGCATGTGACCCTCAACTATGGAGTGTATGATAATGTTTTAACACTGCCATTAAATATATGCAAGTTGTAGGTTTACAAATACATATGTCTGATATATAGAAATCGATGTTTCATGTAGCCTTGTTCATTTACATTTATAAGAATCCGATACATTATTTTATTTATATTCAATTACATTCACAAGCGTGACAAAGTTTGATTTATAATTTATATTGTTTGATTTCTGTCAATTACCATTGGGGAAGTGATATTATAACATGCATTTCTTGTTTCATAGCACAAATTCCCTTCTTCATTTGCAATCAACTCAATTAGATACATGGTTAGTTTTTTCATCTATTACACTCAATTCTCCCTAAAGAATTGTTGAATACAAACACTTGATTAACAATAGTCATATGTATGGTTTGTTTTTTCTTCAACTCTATTATATGCATAGTTAGTTTGTTCTTCAATAACTCTTACTCTTACAAGTATAACATTGTTGTTTCAGTTTGTATCATTCAATTATTTCTAAGAGTATGATTTCTTGATGTCATAATATAACATGCAATTTTTATTTCCTTGCAAACATGCCCTTCATCACCTCAGGATATAAGACTTACAATTGTGGACTTACACTGAAATAAGTCTAATCTGTCTAAGATATACCGAACTACTGTTCATCATGGCATGAATGGTTTCTCTGTATATCTTCAACAGACAAGACTTCTTCCAATGTGTATCCCTTTTAATCTTATTACATAATAAGGGCTCTTTCCTATTAACTTAAGACACCTCAAACTTACATGTATAACATAAGACCCTTGTTCATTTGCAATCAGCTCAACCTACATTTTTAATTTCATTGCATAAAGACCCTTGTTCATTTGCAATCACCTCAATTAGATGCATGCTTAGTTTGTTCATCGGTTACACTCAATCTTACATGTATGAATTTGTTCTTATACTTTTTATCATTGTTCGATATGCAGTATATGCATATGTGCATACATATACATATGCAATTATATATACATCTATGCATATGTATATGTATATATATATGCATATGCAAACAAAAAATTGAAGTTGTTTAAGATGTAGAGTGGAACGAATGGAAGGAACATAAATAATTTGAAGCAGTGACACCATTACACTCTCCATCCAAAATTTATTGTGTATGCATATATACATATACATATACATATGCATATATGTATAAACAACCTAATTAGATGTATGATTTGTTTTTTGTTCAATTAAAGTGACTGTAAATATTGGCCCCTCTCTTACACTTAATTGTGATGATGGTTGACTCCTACTTATGTTATAACCATTTCTCATACAGATACTGAAATATAACTTCATACAACATTATCAAATGTATATATTTAACTTCGAACAACACTATGCTATAGATGGATGGTTAGTTTGTACATCAATTACACTCAATCTTACATGTCTCAATTGTTGTTACACTTTGTATCATTGTTTGATTTTTTTCAATTATAATTGGGGATGTGATAGTTTAGCATGCATTTTTTCTTTCCTTACACAAAGAGCCTTGTTCATTTTCAATCAACTCAAATAGATGCATGCTTATTTTGTTCATCAATTACACTCAATCTTACATTTCTCAATTTGTTGTTACACTTTGTATCATTGTTTGATTTGTGTCAATTATAATTGGGGATGTGATAGTATAACATGCATTTTTTCTTTCCTTGCACAAAGAGCCTTGTTCATTTTCAATAAACTCAAATAGATGCATGGTTAGTTTGTACATCAATTACACTCAATCTTACATGTCTGAATTTGGTGTTACACTTTCTATCATTTTTTTTATTTTTGTCAATTATAATTGGGGATGTGATAGTACATCATGCATATTTTCTTTCCTTGCACAAAGAGCCTTGTTCATTTGCAATCAACTCAAATAGATGCATGCTTAGTTTGTTCATCAATTACACACAATCTTATATGTCTCAATTTTTTGTTACACTTTCTATCATTGTTTGATATGTATGTAAATGCATATTCATATGCATATGTATGTAAATGCGTATGTATATGGATATGAAGTTATATATACATTTGATAATGATGTATAAGAAAGTGTTATTTTGTATGAAGCTATATTTTAGTATGTTGTTTGATAAATAGTATTAGCATAAGTAGGAGTCAACATATGCATATTAAAATACCATATGTTCATACCATTTATCAAACAACATATTAAAATATCTGAATTTATATATAATTTCAAATAGCACTATGGTATAAATATTTTCAACCCTTTTTGATACAACATACTAAAACTTATAAATAACATCAAACAGCAATATGATATAGCATTATGATACATGTATGTGCACAGTTAGATAGATACATGTGTTTCCTATAGCCTTGTTCATTTTCATTCAACTTAATTACATGTATAGATAGAGAAAATTCCTATAGTTGTGTGTATATGTTAATATATATATATACACAACAAACTATTGCAGAGATAGATAGACATACATTTCTTATAGGCTTGTTCATTTACATTCCACATAATTATATGTATACCTTGTTGGCTAATCAATAACAATAACTCAAACAAAATGTGACAGTAACATGGTGGAACATGTTGTTTCTATTCAATTCATGTACTATTGTTCCAAGTTAGAAACATTCAAAACACAAAATGTCAAACATTGTTTGAAATCCATCAAAACCTTCAAAACAAAATAGTTGCAACGAAACATTCAAATCAATCGAAAAAACTAGGAAAACTGAAATTTGATGCCATGCTATCTTGTGAGTTGGATGTCGCTTGTGATGGAGAAGGACTCCAAGATTGAATAGGTTGGATTAGGCTTGGGGTAGGTGAGGTTTGTTTTGACTCTGAACGAGGACTCCAACTTTGAATTGGTTGGGAAATGGTAGGGCTAGGTGACCGTGTATAGGAATGTGAAAGTGGAGGGATCCAAGACTGAAATGTTTGGCTGCTAGGTTGGGTAGGTGATGGACAATATTGGGGGCATTGTATAGACATGAAATTTGTGAAGATCCTATGGCAGTCATGCAATTGATTTAGAGGGTTGTTGAGTCGCCTCTCCCTTGCAGCATTTTCTCATACCTTCTCTAAATCCTTTTCCCTTTTTGCAGCTTCATTTTCTCTCCTTTTCTCCTCCCTTTTTTATCGTTCTCCTTCTTTTGCAGCTCTTTTTTAGCCTCTGCTAAAATTTGTTGATTTTCCTTTTCAATTCTCATAAGAGCCTTCACCTCCAAATCTACAATCCTTTCTATCTTGTGCTCTATAAGTTGTTGCTTCTTCCTCAATTTCAGTTCTTCTAGCCCCTTTTTTTCCTTTTTCTCACTTAGCAAGGCCATGTAGTCATCAACAGTTAGGATTTGGGATCCTCTTGGCAATTTGATCCCACTGTCAGCTACCTTATTAGTCTTGTCTCTCACTAAATAAACCGGTAGCTTCAAGAATTGTGAGATGCATGAAGTTGGTTGGTCCCCCAAAGGCTCAATCAAATCGGCATTATTTGTTTGTGGCACCTCACTATCTGTAGCGTCCAATCCAACTCCTAAATTCTCATCATCACTCTCTCCACAATCAGCATAGAAATGTACTATCATATTTGGACCCATGATGTGCGGTGGAGATGGCATTGTAAGACTTTGGTCTTCCTCCACATGCATATCCATACCAAGATTAGCAGCCCCATCTAATAGCCAAGAGGGATGCTCGGGTGGACTTGGTAGAGAGAGAGATATGTCTCCCTAACTATTCTAGTCTCCCAATATTGTCGGTTCAAGTTGTTCATTGGAATCTGAAACACAAATGCAAACATGTAAGTTTTAGAGTAATTGAAGAACAAACTAACCATGCATATAATTGACTTGATTGGAAACGAATATGGGTAATTGCAGAACATACTAACCATGCATCCCATTTTGTTGTTCTCTAACTTCTATAGCTCCACCATTACACTCACCCTCATTCACTACCAAACCATTATTGGATAGGCTTAGAATGTTTGCAGCAGTTGATGCTTCCTCAGGGGCAGCAAACTAGAAAGTCTCACTAACCCTCATGTCCTTCTCCAAATCATTTGGATCAAAGGGCCAAATACCTATCCTCTTGAAGCCATCTATTATGTTTGAAACAGTCAATGACTTTTCAAAAGTTGGGATGCCAAGTGTGGCCAATTCTAGCCTTTTGATCTCCAGATTTGGATGTCTAATACTCCAAGTTGTTCTTTCCTTTTTGAAGTTAGACTTGAAAGACGGGAAGACACTCACATCCAGAGGTTGCAGCTTGTGTGATGTGTGGGCCAGTAGGGTGAGCAAGTCATTTCCAGGCTCCCTTTCTTGGGTAATGGTAGAGAAAGCTACATGACTACCATGGCCATCAAATATCAAGAGGTGTTTATGGTTGGGCGAGCAACCCCCTGGAACTTGCATAAAAAAGATCTTGAGCCATTTGATAAAAATCTCTTTAGTCATGCATGCGTGAGGTTGAAAAGCCATCAATACTCCTGCCTCATAGTTGGCTATGTAGTTTTGCACATTTTTTTTGCTTTTGAATAAATAAAAACCTGGAAGTTTCTGACCTACAGCATTGACACACGCTAGAATAGTGATCCACTCCCGACTCTTTGGGATAATGTAAGCAACACTTCTACTACCTTTGTTGGCAAGCACCTTCATATTTCCATTTCGGCCAGCTTGCAGCCCTATTTCGTCGCAATTCCAAATCCTCTATGGTCCATAGTTCCCTATTGCATATGCCTTCTCCAAAGTGTCATAGAAATAACTTACAATTGCGGTCCTAAGATTTATAGTGTGGTCTCTATCTTGTCCTTGGGCGGTTCTCAAGCACAGATCAAGATGCCTTCTTTTGAATCCCGCCCACCAAGACTTGTCAGGAAGCCCATTCTTGAATGGAGTATTCCTTGTTTCGCATATTTGGGCCACTTTTGTTTTCAGATTTACAATCTCCAAACCTTGGCCAACAACATCCATCTCCTTGCACCAATAAACTATCAATGACTCTTCCTCATCAGTTAGGACTATTGGGGTCCTTTTCCTTATACATGTGGTCACACAACCCAACCAATTTGACAATGTTGTGGTAGGAATACCCCACTTTTTCACTGCACCTCTAGTTGACCACTCATTATCTTTGACATCTTCAAGGGCACGGTCCATGTTAGCCTGGGTCCAATCCCGCCTCGGTGCAACGTTTTTGGTTGATACAGGTGGGTTAGCTTGGAGTACATATTTGATTGGCTACTCCACAACAATTTCTACCTCCTCCTCACTACTTGGTTCTTCACTTGGCTAGTGAATAGTAATGACAATGTCCTCATCATCACTATGAGGCAGATGCACATCTCTCTTGTGTGCAGGCATACAAGTTTCCTTGTTACAGGTCGCCTGGTATTTGTTGTCGTTGTTTTCTTCCTTTGCATTGAACTAACATAGTGATTAGTAAACTGTTACAATGAAGATAATGATACCAACTGAAACAATAAATTCATACATGTAATATTGAGTGTAATTAGAGAAAAAACTAACCATGCATCTAATTGAGTTGATTTCAAATGATGAAGGGTATGTGTGCAATGAAACAAGCAATGCATGGTATACAAATTTATGATACAAATGACATAGCATTATGATACAAATTTATATGAACCTGAAATGTAATAGTATGATACAAATATGTATATCTTAACAAAGAATAAGGACACAGGAAAGGGTTAGAAATATTTTTATCATACTGTTGTTTCAAGTCAACTGTGTAAATGTTTCTTAATGTTGTTTCAGAAATGGTTAGCATACAATCACTTTAATTGAAGAAGAAACAAAGCCTACATCTAATTAAGTTGAACATGTAAATGAAGAAGGGTATAGAAAACTTATGTATTTATCTATCTCTGCAATAAATATTCGAACACATCATTAGTGTATGGTATCTTTGAGCTAGGGGGTCTACTTCATCTAATTAAGTTGATGGTGGGTAGGGTAACTTTGAGCAAGGGGTCCATGTCATCAGCGTTCTAGTCGGCTTAATTTTTTATGCCATGTATGTTGACTGTTGAGCTGGCAGTATGATACTTTTTTCTTATCTATAGGAAACTTATGTATTTGTCTATCTCTGCAAGCAATACATATACTATTATTTCAAGTTATTTATGCTCTTTCATAAATGGTTATAACTTAAGTAGGAGTCATATGCTATCACAATTGGCTATGTTTGGGCATAGGATCCGATCATGGGTATAGATTTGGACATATGACATATGGTGGGTATGGTATGTGAAAGTCTGTTATATGAAACACGTATACGTTATCAATTTAATTGAAGAACAAACGAATAAACGGAGGAGATTTTTTGCCCTACAGAGAATGTAGTGAAGTGGTATAAAGTTCATGGCATTTTCCATGAAATTAAAATTCATGCATTTGCCAAGAATTTATAAGCCATGGTATTTTCCATGGATTTTATACCAATTCTAACTACATGCATTGCAAGGCAAGAGTGTTATGATGCAATGTATATGTCGACATGTGCATATACATATATGCATATGTACAATCAATGTAATTAGATGTATGCTTTTTTTGTTGTTCAATTAAAGTGACTGTAAATATTGTCCCCTCTCCCTTACAGATAACTGTGATGATGGCTAACTCCTACTTATGTTATAACCATTTATCAAGTTACAACATATTGAATTATAACTTCATACAACATATAAATTAGAAATAAATATAAGCTGATATACATATATTTGTACATTTTGTTTATATATTTAAATATATGTGTGTGTGTGCGTGTGTGATGCCTTTTATATTTTATCTGTAACATAAGTAGGAGTTAGCCATTATCACAATTGGTTGTAAGGGATAGGGGCGATATTTACAGTCACTTTAACTGAACAACAAATAAAGCATACATGTATTTAAGGTTAAATGTAAATGAAGCAAGATATGGGTGACATACATATCCATCTATCCCTACAAAAAAAAAATATATACATATAATTTGCAAAGATAGATAGATACGTAAATAGAATGTAAATGAACAAGGCTATAAGTAATTTACGTAAATAGAATGTAAATGAACCATACTGCTGATGAACTATATAGTATTATATAAATTTCATTATGCATAGATAGATAAATGCATAAGTTTAATGAAAATGAAGAGGGCTATATATAAATTTTAGTATATATATAAATACGTTTGTATAGTTCAACGCGATGCAAGGAAGAACCCAGATCAAGTATACAGACATACATATATATAAACCTACATATATTGCAGATATAGATAAATGCATAAGTTTCTTCATTTTATATATAAACCTATATCTATTGGAGATATAGATAAATGCATGTAAGTTTATTCATTCTATATAGGAGCCTATATATATTGTAGATACATAGAAATGTGTATGTTGCATGAAAATGGACAGGGGTATAGGAAACATGCGTAAGTTTCATGGAAATGGATAGGGCTATCGGAAACATACGTACGTTTTTTTCTATGCAATATACATCCATATGTATCATAATGTTGTAAGGGTTTGAAATATTTGAACCATAACACTAATCTTGGAGGGAGATTGGCCGATGACAGCATAAAGTATTGCTATGAAAATGAACAAGTCTTCGATTCATTTAATGGGAAGGTAGATATATGGAATGCATTTTATATTATTGGCAAGGCAGGTATAGAAACTTACCATAGAAGTTGAAGGAGGAGACTGCATCGATTTTTTGGAGGTCATCATCGCTCAAGAGTATCCAATAGAAAGTGATAAATTTGAAATTCTTTGGTTGTAACTTGCATCGCACAACTGGGGATTGGTTGGATAAATAGGTTTTATAGAATTTGAATTCCTAGAAAGTGGATTAATTTGAATTATGGGAGGGAATTTGATCTACATTCAATGGATTAATGGTATAAGTGATAGGTTGATGGGTACGTAGGATTTTTGGTTGGTGATTGGAAATGATATAAATATTTTTTCAAGAATTCTAACCAGTTTTAGTTTTTTTAATGATAATTATTTTTTGTGTTCATTTGTAAATAATAGTCTAATAATTAAGTGTTTTAATGAAAAATTACAATGCATAGTGAGCCTAAGAGTTCATTTTTTTCAATTTTGCAAGCAAATTCAAAAAAAGATTGGTTAATATGGACACTCGGGAACCAGTAGTTTGTAAAAAGAAGATGAGAAATGGAACATCTTGAAATTTATTTTGTTCAAATAAATTTGGAATTAAAGCAGTTGCCAATGTCTTGTGTACATGTCAACTCACTTTGAGTGCATGTCAACTCACTTTTAATGCAATAAGACTTATATTTTGGATTTTTAAAAATGTATCCCTTTACAATAACCTTTTATTGGGAAGATGGAAAATATTATTTATATTGTGGAAATAAGATTAGCATGATGCATTCACTTAATATTGTGAAGGTGGCAAATAAATGTCAACTTGCATTCACCTACTATTGAGAAGGTGGCAACAAAAAAGTCTACCTATGATAGGACATATTTTGAATTTAATATGAATCTATCATATCATATTTAAAAGCATATTTATTTTTTTATTGGCATAAAAATTGCCCAACGGTGGGCCCCAGGCTGTCCATATCTATACCCATGATCGGTGTTTGGCCCACGATTGGGTCTTCTCCCTTATATGAGATTGTGTATCTCAACACGTGATAGGAATCATTCCTTCATAATTGTGGATATGGGTCTTTAACCAATAGATCAAAATTAAGATTTTTAATATAAGGTCAAATTTGGTCTTGAATAAGGTACCTACCCTTCACCTTTTTTGTTGGTTAAAAAAATATCAAACTATAATCCTTATAAGGTACCTTCATCTTCATGGAGGTACCTTCTTGTCTTATTATTTATGTCATATTGCTACCCTTAAACATAACTAGAATCAGGGAAGACATGTGTTGAGTGCAGGTATCTATGTGTTATAACCTAGGGCTTGCGGTCAAGTAGTTTTCCACATTGAACATATTCACAAATTCTTTGCTCCAGCTTTGATATAATTGTTTCAACTCAAAATTTTGTTGTTTGTGAACATGCTTCTATTTTTTGCCTCTATGCATCGTTCGTTATGCATATTCATTGGAACATGTTGTATTGATGTTGCTCGATTTTTTTACATATCATGTAGATTATTTAGTCTTCAATCTCATTGATTTTTTTATCTTTGATGTGAGACATGAGGTTACCTATCATGGTTACAAAAAAAAATTAGAAAGATATAAATTCATGTGCTCCTAAAAGATACTCATGCTAAGATTTTATTTCTTGGGATAGGAACTTTTTAAGTAATACAATTCCTTCCAACATCAATAATTTATGGAATGTTTTGAATTGCATCTATCAAATATCAAATAAAATCATAGGAGTGTATAACAAATGGGAACATAAGGGTATTTTTGATGGCTTGGTAAACATTCAAGGTTTAGAGATAATTAGATGCCTCAAGTTGGATCAATTTTGAGGTGGTTAGAAAAATCATTTAATACTAACATAATTGTTTGGTATTCCATTACAGTTGCTTGCATTAAATATTAGGACTTCAAAATTCTACATATATGGGTTTTAATATTGATCAATCATGTTATGTGCAACTCAAATTTCTCATCTATTCAAGTTGTTTGATGGACCTTTGAAGCATGATCTATTATTAGTGTGTTGGAAGACAATATAAGATAGATCTCAAACCTACAACACATCTTTAATTCAAGTCCATTCTTTCAATTGATTATTAAAATTATGTATACAAGCATATTTTAAATAGCATATTTCAAATAGCACCTTCAGACATATGTTTCTCATCATTACTAATGTAATTTTCAAAATAAATTAAACCTACAAAAATAATATTCTATACACAAGAACATAATAATCTAATTGATCATTCGTTAAATATCTTTATATAAAATAAATAGAAAATAAAAATAATGCATCTTCCATACATAAATTGAATTGTACTTTTCAACATATTAACTTACAAATATTTTTCTATCAACATGACCATTGCACCCCCTTATGGTGCAAATGCTAGTATATTATGTGCAGGATGTGTTGCATTTCATTTTATTTTCTTAAATACCAGAAATAACCTATTTTCATAATTATGTATTGCATAATATATTAAAAAAAATATGAATTCAATCCAAACATTTATTTATACACTATTTTTTTATGGTATAGTTATTTAAGGTCAATTTAAGGTGTAAGCACACAAGGGGTTCTCATTTTCTATCTCTCTTATTTAATAATCAATAGAAAATATATCTAATTTTAGTTATTAAAAATAAATCCATGTCATTTTTTATTTTAAATGGATTTATTTTCAAGGTGTGGATTTAAATAATCCTTTGAGCTCCCTTCGAGTATAATTTGTTTGGTTTTGCATCGGCCTCTGCCCACATGTTATATATTTGCTTCGTCCTCAGGCTCCCTTTTGATGGTGCATTTGTCTGCTTGCACCACATGTCGGTAGCGTGCACCTTTGTGAGTTTTTTCCCCTTGTTTCATCTTTGTGCTCTGCCTGGGTGCCATGTTGCATCTTCTACGGGCATCTTTTTGGTGGACCTCACAGTCAAAGCTTGAAGCAAGGACCATTCCATGTGTCATCACTGTGGGGATTGTAGTCGCAAGGGAAGGATATTGGAATAAGGAGCCCTGCCTCTTCACCACATGTCCTAACCGACTCCTCAAGCAGTTTGAAACATGTCTTCAAGAGATTTTACCCAATTCCACTCCCATGTTGCAGCCATCATTTGAAGAGGGTGTGGTTTTTTTGAGGTAACCGCATACCATTTGGGAATTTGTTTTTTGTGTCTATTGGGAAAATCATTATAGGAAGCGGCACGGCTCGTGCCTAGGAATCTTTTCTATTATCCATCTTTCGGGCGGCAGAAAAATATATATATATAGGTTGGTCTCTCTGAAATAGGGTCTGGAAATACATAGAAAAAAGCACACAAAGATACTCAGCCTTTGTATTGTTTTCATTTCATGTATTAAGACTTCCAAATTGTGCCAATCTATTCGGCCTTTCTGTTTCTTAGTTATTTGATAAAACATTACACTATGCTAAGTTTGTTGTAATGAGTAGTTTATCTACAAGCTTCTATTATTTCAATATAATTTTGTTGTTCAGATCATGTTTTGTACTCTTCATGTTTAGTGAATGCATATAGCAGTTGTATTATGCTATTTGATTAACTTCTTCATAATTTCATCTCTGTGTTCTATTATTTTGGGGCATATATACTATTGAACAGGCCTTCAAATCTCACCTGAAAGGAAGATTTATTGTGCTCATTTACTTTGAATATTGGTGTATCGCCTTACCATTAGAATTTATTTTGGTATATCTATTTCCTTTTCCCTTTTCACCCCCAATATATGAAGAGACAACTTCTTTAAAACCTGGAGGTTACTCAGTTTAGCACAATTGGTCCCCCAGTAACTGAGTTTCCCATAAGGTTGTGTGCCTAGAAATTTTAGGAATCAATAGTTCCTTTTCTAGCATGCCTGGTGGGACCTTGTTTGAATGTATCTAAGTTAAAGTGGGTGTATGAGCTATAGACCTATTACTAGATCCCAAACAACAAATAACCCTAACCTGCTATTGCTACCACTGGTAACAATACAAGCAAGATCCCGTCCAGCGAATGTCCCGACCCCTCCACAAGTCCCATTACCAATGGCTAATAGAAATTATATAGCATGGGATTCTATAAACCCCCTCATAGCACTAGTAGCATTGGCCATGTGGGCTCCCATCCCAACGTCTGCTTTAAAAGCTTTACCAAAATTTATTGGGGAAGGCTCAAAAACACCATCCGACCATCTACAAGATGTGGCATACATGTTCTTGGTGCATGGTATCAATGCTCAAAATGTAGCACTAAGGTTGCTTGCAGCCTCTTTCAAAGGCAAGGCACTAGATTAGTACCGCACTCTAGAAGCTAATACTATCAACACTTGGGATCAGCTCAAAGATCCTTTTTACAAGTGGTTTGCAAATAATGGAGACTGGTCTTCTCTTTTCCAGCAGCTGGTGACCATTAAGCGGGCCCCTCAAGAGGTTGTGACCGACTTCAATGCCAGGTTTCACACAATTTGGAAAAGGATTCAGACCGCTATTCGCTCACCTACCGATTTGGCATTCATGTTCTATCCAAAATCTCTCAATGCCAACATTTTGGTGATGATTCAGTCCCTTCATGGTAGCACCTTACTAGATGTGTATAGCCTTGCTATTAATGCAGAGAATAATTTGATCAACGTCGAAAATTTATCGCCTCAGCCTACTATACCTGTAATTGTAAAATTGTCAACTCTTGCCCAAGAGATAACTTTTACTAGTGTGTCTACTCCTCCCCAATCCGTGTAACATACCCAAGTGCACCGCAAAGTGTTGCTTCTACATCTAACCCTTTAGAAACTGAGGTGAGTGATATCAAGGATTTATTGTGGACCTTATCAAATGAAATAATTAATATCAAGCAGCAACAGTCTACACCTATGAAGCCAGCTTTCCAAAATTACCAAGGCAAAAGACCTTCCTACTAGTAAAACCAGTTCCAAGGAGGTGTGTGCACGAATCCATAGACTCAACCAAATAATCAAATTGTGTCGATGCCTACTCCGCTACAAAATGTTCCCCCAAGTTCAAATAAAGAGTTGGTAGCAGGGCAAAATAATCTCGTTGATTATACCGATTCTTGGTGCTTCCCTTATAATGAAGCACATATGCCTCTAAATTCTCTGCATGGAAATTTACAACAAAAAGTGACAGAACAACATAGTCAAGGTGTCGCGCCAAATTTAGGAGGTTATGCATATACCTCTTCGCAAATGGAAAGCATAGTACTCACCGCTCAAATGCAAGGGATTTCCTTGGAGCAAGAAACAGAGATAGCTCTCCATCATGCACTATTCAATGTGGTGGAATAGTTGAAGAAAGCCTCTGCTAATGTATCCCTTTGGGATATCTTAGCATCCCAGAGTAGAAGTCCTTACTATGGAAGGACCTACTAGAAGATGCAAGTATAGAGCCAAAAGAGCAACTGCCCAAGAAAAAGGATTTTGATTCATCATCTTAGGCCAAAGTCCTCACAAACAATGGAGAGAAATCCTTGATTGAAAGTAGAGGTAAGTCAAAACCAAACCCCTTTTTCTTAACTCTCATTGTGGGTAAAACAATTGTTGCATAATTCCATGATTGACTCTGGTGCTAGCACCACAGTCATGCCCAGTAAAATAGTTGAAGCCTTAGGACATAGCTATGAACCTTTAAATAGAGGGTTCATACAACTTGATGGGAATAAGGTAGAAACTATAGGTGTCATCAAGAACCTCCCATTGACTCTATTCTCCTACCCTAATATCACAGTCAAACAAGATATTGGGATCATAGATGTCCCTCCCATGTTCGATCTTTTCTTATCATGAGAGTTCATTGCCAAAATAGGTAGGTATCTTTATTTAGATTGGTCACACTTAATTCTTAAGACTAAGCATGGAGCTAAGATGAAGATAGTGTCTAAATATTTGCATTCAGAACATATAGTAGATGAGGCCATGATTAATTTTGAGGTTGCTCATACCTCTATCACCAAAGATGAGATGTATTATATACTAAGTTACTTGACGATGAAAAGGTGATCGGAGATTGGACTGATGAAGAAGAGGTCATCTTGAGTGAATTTATAGACACTAATCCTTTTGGCAATTATCATGCCACTAGATTGGGAGCTTATGTGATCTATGATGAAGATCAAGTGATTCTAAAGGTGATGAAGGAACCCAAAGGTGATCACGCCTTAGAGCTATGGACGTTGTATTTTGATGGAGCAAGATGCAAAGTTGGTGCGGGAGCTAGGATATGTTTGACGTCCCCATTAAATGAAAAGACACTTAGATCTTTTTGCTTTCAATTTGCATGTTCAAACAATGAAACTAAATATGAAGGCCTCATGCAAGGCCTAAGTCTTGCGGAGCGGATGGGTGTTAAACAGATAATGGT
This sequence comes from Sequoiadendron giganteum, assembly GCA_007115665.2. Lineage (NCBI taxonomy): Eukaryota > Viridiplantae > Streptophyta > Pinopsida > Cupressales > Cupressaceae > Sequoiadendron > Sequoiadendron giganteum. Next base: position 111,214,106 of record CM021109.1, read on the forward strand.
GTTCGGAGACTCTGAGCTAATAGTCAATCAAGTTTGAGGTCTCTCCACAGCCAAGAATTTATGTATGCGATCATATAGACATGGGTATGGGGTCCCTAATTGAAGGTTTGGAAGCCTTTAATATCCAGACGATGCCTAGAGAGAAGAAATCCAGCTGCAGATAGCATGGTGATAATAGGATCTCAATTTGACCCTACTTCAGACTTCATAGAGAAGGGTTGATGCAAGAAGTTGGATCCACAAAAAGCTCAAAAAGTGGAAGTGTTTTTGTTGTTTTTCAAAATTTGTCACACTTGGACTGAAAATTTGAGGCACTTACACAATGAATTTTTAAAAAAGTCAGTAATATGAAATTTAGAAATTTGAATCTAGTTTATAAATATGTAAATTATTCAAATACCCAGATTGTAGAAATCAAATTTTGATAAGGATCTATAAAAACCACTTTTTAAAAGTCCCTGTTTTTTTACCATACCATGCATGTGTACGGACAACACTTTTTGACTCAAATAAAATTACTTTGCTAATTCCTTTTGGGGAAAGAGATCTAACAACATGAAGATTGATGAGGAATTTTTTTTGTAATTTTTTGTTGAATATTTTTTTTTATTAAATTTTTATTGGCCTTAATTGTTGTTTTTAAAAATCAACATGTACGGACAGCATAATTTGACCTAAACTAAACATTTTTTGGAACTTTTTTTTTTCATTGTGTAAAGAATTGTTTGAAGATTGATGTCATATAATTTTTTTACAAAAAATTGTCTGAAGAGTGATTGTTTGACCCGGACAATGACCAGAGTTGGAAAGTGTTCACAAGTGACGATCAAATTACCTCATTCATTCAGCACTCAGGAGAGTTTGTCGATCAGCTCCAGCCAAAAATTGTAGAAGCTTATGAAGGGAAAATTATTTAGCTAAGGTCCAACAAGCTTCTGAGAGGACTAGTTAATCTCGAAAATCTATTTGATTGTGATGATACAAGAAATGACAAGAGGAAGTTTGTAGCGAACAAGGATGACTATGCAGATCTCCAGGTTAGAGATGGAAGGAAGTTTAAGGTTAGGAAAGATGTTCTGCAACATGATAAAGATAGGCTCGTGCATTTTTACAAAAAATACAAAGGAGTAGTGGCTTGGTCATATGATGACCTCAAAGGATATGATCATGAAGTCATCCAACATACCATAGAACTGACAGAAGGGGAAAAACCTGTCCACCAGAAGTAAAGGCCAGTAAACCCAAAGATTGAGTTACTAATGGCACAAGGCTGAGGAAGCTAACCCACTCCTGGATTATCTTCTCAATCAAGTAGAGTACATGGGTTTCCAACCTGGTTACGGTCTGAAATAAAAATGGGGACATTCGCCTCTGTGTTGATTTTCAAGATCTGAATAGGGAATCTTTAAAGTACCACTACCATTGCCTTCCATGGAATCAATCTTGCAAATAGTGGCTAGCTCAAAAATGTTTTCTTTGTTGGATGATTTCTCCAGTTACAACCAAATTTGGGTCAAAGAGGAGGACGAACACAAAATGATGTTCACTACTAAGTGGATAACATTTTCCTATGCAAAAATGCCCTTTGGCCTCTCAAATGCAGGAGCCACCTTTCAACAAGCGATGGATATCGCTTTTAGAGAACTAATCAATAAGATCATCTTGATCTACTTGGATGGTCTTACTGTATTCTCTAAGTCAAAAGATGATCATTTTGATCATCACCTTGAAATGGTTTTCAAAAAATTCTAGGAGTTTGGGGTATCCTTGAACCCGAAAAACATAAGGGGAAATTTACATAAAAAATGGGCCTCCTAAGGAACTCTAAAAAAGCAAAAATTATCTCATATAATACAAATTATTTAATTATAAAAAATATAAATTACTTAATTACATGAGTTAAGTGGGGACACGTTTCTATTATAATTCCTTAAAAAACTGAGGTCAATGATTTTTTAAAAGTAGTAACATATATTTCTATTATAATTTATTAAAAAACTCAAGTTCACTTTCTTCATTACTTATTTTTTATTCAAAAATTTTGGTAACTTATATTTTTATTATAATTTATTAAAAAAATCAAGTTCACTTTCTTTTCTTGATTATTTGTTTTTATTTAAAAAGTGGCAAAGTAAAAATAACTTTAGATATTTTATTTTTTACTTAGTATTTTATTATATATATATGATTTTATAGATTTAGATTTATTAAAGAATATATATTTTTTTGAAAATATAAAAATTTATATAATAGAACTTAAGAATATAAATCTAAAAAACAAAAAGAATATTTTATATTTAGAAAGATGAATGAGATAAAATAAAAACATTTTTTAAAAAATATAAAAATTAGCTTTGTTTAAAGAATTATTTTATTTTATTTTAAATATAAAAATTAGCTTTTTTCTTAAAAATAAAAATATTTATTTGAAAATTAAAAAAATTATAATAGAACTGAAGAATATAAATCTAAAAAACAAAAAGAATATTAAAAATTTAATAAAATGAATGAGATAGAATAAAAATAGTTTTTTTAAAATATAAAAATTAGCTTTTTTTTAAAGAATATCATTATTTTTCTTAAGAATAATATTTTTGAAAATATAAAAATTTCTATAATAGAACTTAATAGAACTTAAGAATATAAATCTAAAAAACAAAAAGAATATTTTATATTTAGAAAGATGAATGAGATAGAATAAGATATGTAGAGTTAAATTAACCATCATTAGTTAAATCATAAGATTTTAGAAAGTTTTATTTTATAAAATAAATAATTTTATTTTTATTTTGGATGATGTCACCGTACAGGTTGATGTCATCTTTTAGTTTATTTTGATAACTTAAAAAGCTAATGATGTCATCCTTAGGAGGCCCATTTTTTATGTAAATTTCCCCTAATGATGTGTTTTTGGAGTGCCTCAAGGGAAATTACTGGGACATGTAGTGTCCAAAGACAGAGTTGTTATTGATCCAAATTAGGTGAAGGTAATCAAATAACTTCCCCTACTAGTAAACGAAAAGGGAGTTCAGTCCTTCCTAGGGAAGGTAAATTTTGTAAGAAAATTCATTTTGGATTTTGCAGGTCTAATTAGACCGATTACCTTGATGCTCAAGAAGGATTAGTTATTTAAGTGGACAAAAGAGGCAAGAGAAGCCTTTGAGAAGGTCAAGGAGGCTATTTCTTCAGCTCTTGTGCTAGTGAACCCGAACTTATCCAACGACTTTATAATGTATGTGTTTAGTAGCAAGTCTAGTATCCCTACTATTTTAACTAAAAAAGATGATGAAGGAAAGGGAGAACATCTTATAGCCTTTCACTCTCAGACTTTAAAAGACTATGTGACAAAGTACAAATTCATCGAGAGGCAGGCATTCACCATTGTCAAAGGGCTTAAAAAAATTTGATACCTCATATCTTGCAATAAGGTGGTCGTATATGTAGTGCATTCCAGTGTGTGCAAGTACATTATGGAAGGAAAAATCACCGAAAAGAGGACCAACTAGATAACCAATATTCTTGAGTATGACATCGAGGTCAAGCCCAAAAAGACCGTGCGAGGAAGAGGATTATGTGAATATTTAGCACGAGATAATGAAGTGGCAGTCGAGGAGGAACAACCCAAGCTAGCTCTGCTAAATGAATCTGAGTCTGAAGGTTGTTGGTTGGTAGATAGAATGAGGTTTATGTAGACAGAGAAATATCTAGCGGGCCTCCCTTCTCAAAAGAAAAGGTTTTATATATTACAGAACAATAGGTATGTGCTTATTGAGGGGGTTCTCTTCAAAATAAATTTCAATGGTGTTGTTCTACGATACATAACTCAAGAGTAGGCACAAACAATTCTAGACATATTCCATAGCAGTCCTGCAGGTGGACATTTTTCTGCTAAGACCATCGCCATTAAGATTATGTGTGCAAGATATTTATGGCCTCCATTGTTTAATGATTCATACTCTCTAGTCAAATCCTTCAAACAATGTCGATTCTTCATAGGAAGGAGGAAGAACTAGGTTCTAATAGTGGTAGAAGAGCCCTTTGCATAATGTGGGGTTGATTTTATTGGGATGATTAACCCACCTCCAATACTAGGCATAAATGGATCCTTACGGCCTAGATTATTTTACCAGATGGGTTGAGGCCATGCCTTTGAAGAATGAGACTAAGGAAGAAATTGTAAACTTCCTGGAAGAGATGGTAGCAAGATTCGGCCCACCCAAGACCATCATCTCCGATAATGCAAAAGCCTTCCTAGGCTCGAAGTTATGTCAATTTTCACTAAGGCATGGAATTTTCCTAAAGACATCTTCGAATTATTACCCGTAGAGAAATGGTTCGGTCGAGTCGACTAACAAAAATTTAGTCTAACTTATCAAAAAATAGATTTGAAACACTAGAGAGAGTGGCATAAGAACCTCAAAGCAGATCTCTGGGCAGACCGCATAACTCCCAAGCAAGTATTGAAGACTTCTCCATATGAGCTAGTATATGGGAAGGAAGCACTATTGTCTGTCTCCCTAGAAATTCTTGCAATTCAATTGCTTAAATCTCTAGAAGTAGAGAAAAATAGATTCATGGAGGTCTGGTTAGTTGAATTATTAGAGGTGCAAGAAAAAAGGGAAAATTCACTAACAACCATGTGCAACCAACAACAAGTGGTTATGAAATGGTTTGATAAGAAAACCTCCGACCAAGGTCTTAAGTGCAAAGATTTGATGCTGAAATACAATGAGAGAGCCATGAATCCCAGCCAACATAATAAATTTGATAGTCTATGGGAGATTCCTTATTGCATCATTCAATGCAAGCAACACAATGCATTTGAATTGGAAAAGATGGAAAAAGAAGCATTGGGAATTCATGTTAATGGAATTCAACTTAAACTTTTCAATTAGCTTTATTAACCATTTAACCATGTAAATATGTAAATATGTAATTATTTTGTGTGTTTTATTAGGTTGATATCTTTTTGGCAGAACCCTTTAAAGCCAGAAAGTAGCCAAAACAAAAAGAGACATGAACTAGTCATAAAGAGCTATATATATATTCATTATATGGTAATATTTACTTTGAGATATTACAGTACAAAATGGATCTTAGGCCAAGAATTTTGAGAATATATATATAAAGAAAAAGAGAGATGAGAAGATTTCATTCATTTGGAGCAGGAGATTCAGCAAGAGCAACAAGATCTACGACGACAACAACAGGTTGTGGAGAATACACCAAGTCTCTAAAATCAATGTACCACTCCACATCGTATATAGGCTCTAAACTGAAGCACCTTAGTAGGAAGTGGCGGGTGTGAGACACCCTTTGACGATGTTCCCCAATGGTCATAGCACAAAATCTGCTCAAGAAAGGTACCCAAGGCACCACTGCACCCTCTTCAATGAGCCAACAAGGATCACTTGCAATCAGAATACCAAGGCCATATACTGTAGTCATTACAATCTCTGCAAGGCCTTTGAGATAATGCTTGGGAAAAATATCCCTAGTAGCCTTAATATCCTTGGCTTTGGTACCTGAATATCCAGCAAAGATGCAACAAAGTGGGAAAAAATATCATTATTCACTCGATATTTGTCCTCGCATTCTACAAAGTATTTTCCCAGCACCGGGCACTTAATTGAAATTATGGTTAAGGTGTGCTTATTCTTCGTCATATACATCAAACACCTATTTGAAACTTCCCCTAAGAAAGCTACCTAAGCTCTATTACTATTCAACCTAATGGGAGTATCCATTGTCACTACCAATAAACCCAATTACCAAGTATGAATTATGTTTTTTATCCTTACATCTATTTATAGAAGTAGCTAGGAGTTCGATGCGTGCAATAGGCATGATATTGATTGGGGTGTAAACTCAAAAATCCCACCAAGTTGTGCTTGTTGTGTGTGAATTAGGATGGCATAATCAATCAGCTAAAGCTTGCAGTAGATACAAGTGGAAATTTGCACAGTCAAGTGCCAAGTGTCTAGCTATGGATGCATTTCAATCTACAAAGATCAAATCAAAATATTTTTGTGTAATCATTATGCCTTTTGCTTGAATCATTCCCATAAATTTATTAAGTGTAAAAGCATGTGAAAGGATTTGTACGCCTTTAATTTTCGGCTCAAATTCCCAAAGGGTGTCATCATAGGACTTGATGGCTAATCATCATTATGAATTAATATCTTTTCCAAAGGTTATGAATTCATTTCACATGAATGGATGAGTTGGTAGTACATGCCGAATTTATTGCAAAAAGCATCTATTTTTTCCAACTTCAGTTTTGGAAGGGGTAATATTGCATGTAAAAGAAGAATGTTGCGAAGAAGGTTGAGTATATAGTTTGTTGATAAGGAATCCAAGTGTAAATTGTAGAGAGAGGTTACACATTTGCAAAAGTTTCATAGAGTCAAAAGATGGCACAAAATCCTGAGATGGCAACATAAGAAGAGATGGTTAGAAGCTTATTGGATGCCATTTTGGCAGTGCCAATGGCCAATGTTTTTGGTGATATCTCTTATGCCTCAGTAGGGATGCTAGAAAATCAAATTTGGCCTCACACAAAGATTGTTCAAAAGATTGCTCACAGAAACAAGGTCTATATAGCAGAAGATTGGGACAATGTCTATGACCCTGAGCTCAAAACCAACCCTAAAACTCTTAGGGAAGCAACCTGTGGAAGAATGAAATAGGCCAAGACTAAAGACAAAGATTCTTTGGTGTATAAGTTGTGGTTATGTGGTCTTCCATAGTATATGGTTCTCTTATTGCATCACTGCCTAGAGTTGGTTCATGAATGCGCCCAAAATTTCAAACCATACACAGGAATCATAGAAGTCTGGAACTTGAGAGTAGTAATTAGCATTGACGCTATTCGGGATATGCTATGTATCCCTACGAGGCATCTTTCAGATGGGCCTAATAGATTCACCATAAACAAATTGGATAGCTACTAGAAGAGCAGAACCTAGGCCTAGATTTTTTTACAATTATGAAATAAAAAGGCCCAAGCAAGATAAGTGTGCACCTCAGTTTCCGATTGGGAAAAACGGTTTCAATTCAGACATACAAGATGTATTCTCGATGTTGGATTTTTTTTGCGGCCTAAACAATGACAATATGGTGCAGGAATTTCAAATGGGTAAGGGTTTCCAATTAAGAAAAAAGCATTCCCTGTTCTAGTATGGCTTCACGGATGCTATTGTTCAAGAAATGTTGCACCAGTTCAAGGAGTATCACATGCAGTATAAATTCAGGTTTTTCTCTTTTCCCACTCATATGATTTTACATCAAAACCTTGACTTCTTATAGAGCATATGGATTTGTCCATTTTTGATGAAAATGGGGTGAGGAAGCCAGTTTCTACGTGGACCCATCTCCTTTTTACAACTCATGATTATTATGCATTTTCTAAGTCATTTTTTACTCCAATATTGCAATATTTTGATAAAAAGGGTCAAGTTGAATGTTTTCATTTCTCTGCTAAGCAAGTGAGGTGGATGAAAAGTGTTGTTCCTCCCTATGACCAGTTCCTCAAAGAAGACTTTTCATTTGTCAGGATGCATGGTTTTACTGAGGAACCATTCCGGCTCTCAGTCTGTGTAACAAATAGGGTGTTGGCCCTTGAAGTATTTAGATAGCTAGCCATTATAGACAACAAGTTTTATTCGGGAAAGCATCAAAAAGGCTTTTTTTGATGCCCCTTAAGCTTTGGTACAGTATTAATGGAGAAGAAGAAGACAAAAGGTCTGTTATTTGTGAAGCTTGCTCATTTGGGGCTAGTGTTGATCTGTGACAAATGGAATTATAATCCCAAAGATGACTTAGCAAATCTTAACATCAAGATGACTCATATCTCCTAGCCCTACTAGGAGGCTTGGCGAAGTCCACTATCAGGGAATCATACTCTCTTTGTAGACTTAGCCTATATTCCCTTGGAGACGGGAAGGCCGCCATGGCTATCTTTTTTTTACCCTTTGGCCAAAGCTAGCAACAATTGCAAAACCGGAGCCACCCTCTATAATGAATTGGTCAGGAGCCAATGGAGTGAGGAGAAGATTGTTAACTTCTAGGTTTATCGACAAGAGACCAAATGTCTTATGGCCAAGTTCCAAGATTCAAATATGGATGGGAAGTTTGAAAATATCTGGAACAAAGAGCATGATGATACTGATGCCAAGGAAGATGAAGAATTGGAAGTGGAGCAAGCAGCTTCAATAATTAGAGCCAAAAATACAAGAAAATCTCAAATACAGGGAGGTGGAGAAGCAACGGAAGGACCTAGCAAAACTCCATTGAAAGCACAATTAATTGTATCCCATACAGTCGTCACGTGACCACGTACACAGGTCGCTAAGAGACCCAAAGCAACTCAAAAATCTCAAGAAGTCATGGACTTAGACAATTCTCCACCCGAGAAGAGGTTGCACACCAATATCACACCAGGAGAAAGCTCACAAGTACCTGCTACAATGATCTGGTGACTCATGATTGACCGATACAAACTTCTTCTTCATTCCATCATTTTATTGGATGATCTGGTGACTCACGATTGACCACTTCAATGATCACCTTCATTATGAATCCTTGTAACTATCACGTTCTCAACATTTTGGGCTCTCCCCTACAATCTACCTAGAATCCTTTGGTTGTGAATTGAGCTCTTTGATTGTTGTGGGTTGTAATTATTCTAGATGCAAGAAGTTAGTTTCATCTAAAGTATGCACACCATTATTAACCATGAATTAAACACAAATTCGTACTAATTTTCATACATTCACACATTAATCCATGCAAGCATCATCATATCATAATTGTATTTCCACATAGTAAAGGCTAGTTTAGGATGCATAAAAGACATAAAAGATATATAAGGTTCATGATTTTCTGTGAGATAAGAAGCTTTAAATATTAAAAGACAAACAAAAAGGAAGAAAACTAGTTATTTCCAAGGCTCATTGGTACTAAAGCCTCACTTCTCATGGGAAGTAAAGAAAGTAGTTGATGGGAAATATTGGCTTAAGGGCCTAAATATTGTATTTATTTATTGTTGGTTTACAAGTTTAATTTGTATTGGAACTAATATTTTTGGTGACTTTTGTACCAAGAAATCCCTTGTAAACATTTGATGGTAAAAATTTGAAAATTTAAAAGAGTGTAATGATGGTTTTTTTTATATGATAAGCAACATTTATAGGGTGTTGTACCCTTTACACAATGAGCCACTAGGGCCAAAAAATATCATGTCCATAAAACTTAAAATAACATAGCCAAAAAAACAAAACACAGTAGACCAATAGTCAAAGAGCACCACATAGCAGCAGCAGACTAACATGCATTCTCTCAATTCTAGGAGAGAGTGTTGATAACATCATCACTGACCCATTCAAGGCCTTCTTCAGCATTCTTCATGTCCAACTCATCCTTCATAACAACAAAGAGGGTGTTGATGACATAGTGAACCAAGTCAAGCCTCTGAACTTCTTCTCCATCTTCTCCATCCTCTCTTGCAGCACACAAAGATCCTCCCCTTTATCCACAGTCTTCACAGTACAAGTGTGCTCCACATCTAGAGGGCCAGAAGGCTGCGAAACCGAATTCTCATTATGCACTTTTTTGAAATCCGAGAGGGTGTGAGGCCCTTCAACAAAGCCCTCCTCAACATCCTCTAACTCCTCCTCGTTTCCATCACCTTTGTTGTCAGAGCACTCCTTATCAGAATCCAACTCATTAATCTACATTTTCTTATTATTTTTTGCCAATCTGTCAGATCTCTTGATTTTGGTCATCTCAACCCTAGTCTCCACCATTGTAGCCACCATAGTTTCACCCTTGGAATAGGCTCCCCACCACATTCTTTCCTCTATTGCGAATGGTTGGCAGCTCCATCAAACCCTTCCCCTCATCTTTCGCTTTCTTTTTGGTGGTAGGTTTGTTGACTGTCTTGGCAGGGCCAAACTTTAATTCACAAAGTACAGCCTTAGCACTCAACTGGGCTATCCCAACATTTCCTTTAATCTTCTTGGGGGCTGATTTAGGTTTAGGGGTTTCCGGAGGGGTTTTCTTTTGGGACCCTTAGACTCAACCGGGGAAATAGTATGTGCAGGGGGTTCAATTTCCTCAATTCTGATAGCAGAGATGGGTTTAGGCAGGTAGAGAGCGAGATGAAAGTGGTAGAGCCTCAAAATGAGGCCTTGATGAAGCGGTAGAGGAGGAGAATCCCCCAAGTAATGATGGTTGTTATTAGTAAACAAGTCTATAATAATCAAAAGATGCTAGTAAAGTTGAGTTATACCAACAATTTCATTATGGAGTTGGGTTTGTGTGAGCTAATTTATTTTTTGTTGAGTAATAAGTCTATCCTTATTTTGATAAGACGAACCTTGGGACATTCAAGTTGGTTTATGAATAATATTGGGTGGAGTTTGATTCAAAACATTGATATCCTTAAAGAGAAGTGTTATAGTATGGTGGAAAAAGTACAAAGTTGTGTCACACTTTATAAAGGAAATGGCCAACAGTGATCCATCTTTTAAACTTGAATCACTAAAAAGTGGCATATATGTTGTAAATTTTGAAATGATGTAAACTAGTAAAATGTGTATTTTTTAGTATATTGTATGTTTATATATATTTTTTTAAATAAATAAAAAATATTTTAAACTAGTTTTTAATATATTAACACTATAATTTAGTTGTTGATAAAATGCTAAAAAATGAAGTTACATGAGACGTCAAACTTTTTATAGTAATTTTTTTTTCTTTCAAATTTTTTGTGTGTATTTATAACTTGAAACTTTAGTGCATGGATATATTTTTTTTCAATTTTGATAAATACATATTTTTAAATAAATATTAAAATGTTTGTGTATTGAGAAATAGTTGTTTCCATTCAACGTCAACTTTCATATTAAATATTTATCTAAAATAGAAAAAAATAATACTATCTTGATATAGATTATTTTATCTAGTGCATCATATTTTTTTCAATTTTTTTAATTTTTAGTATTTTTCTTGGCATGGTAATCAACCTACTATTTTGGGTTGATAACCTACTTTTAGTAAAAATAAAATATAAAATATAAATAATAATTAATCTATTAAAATAAATTTATTTTTGAAAACTATACTTATGGATCTACAAAAGGGTTTTTTTTTTAAATGTTATTTACATGAGAGAGTTATTGAAACATCAAGTTTTTCAAATAATTTTTTTTTTTATAAACTGGTCTCAAAGTGGTGCTCCATATATTTTTAGCCAACAATTTTAGTTGAAAAAGTTGTGGAGGTATCTAACTTAGCTAGAATGAATCTTACTAGATCATATGTTTGACCAAATTTGACTTTTAGTTAGAAATAAATTTAGTTGTGATGATAAGTTGGCCAAAAATGTTAAGGGGAAACATTAGCAAAACCTTGATTATAGAGAACTTATGCATATGTGTCCATTGAAAGACCTTGTGAGAAGAACTACATGTGACTTCAATCTCATTTGGAAGTAGGTATATAATTAGTCCTTGGACAAAGGATGCCCCTATATGACCGCAATTCCATAGGGGGAGGGTTTAAGGGATAACTTCACAGTTGGGTTTGTTCCTAAACTCGTTTTACCTGTCCTCTTTCGTAGGCTTCAATTTTAGGTTAAAATTTCTATAAGATGGTTATGGATGAGTTAAAGGAGCTTGAAAAATTGTATCCCATTATGATGTACAATTAGGCTAGAATAGGATCTAATAGGGAAAATAATAGGTATTCTTATTGGCTATGAATATGTGTCTAATCTTGGATTGAATTTGAGATGACATTCATTAAGTTTTCATATGTTGTCAGTAAGAAAAAAGATAGTATTACCAAATAAGGTTGGATATTTTGTCCTTGTATCTTTCTAATGAATAATGTGTTGTTGAACAATGTGTTATTGATTACAATTTGAATGAAGTTACTATATTTAACTACTTTAAAATTGATATTTATTTATGTATGTACATGTTGATTAAAGGCCATATTATGTGGGTTCAATGTGATTCTTCTATGTTTGTGGAATTCAACTCCAAGCCTATTGGACTCTATATATAAGCTCCTAGATCACTTGATTGTGATATACATATCTAAGTCCACTTGACCAATTTTTATGAACCCATATTATGTATGACCCCTACAAGTGTGAACCTCTAGTTTATTTATGTTGTGATAGAAAATTATTGAGTCATTTCAATGATTGATGTTTGGGTTAATGCAAGGGATTAGATTAAATTCACCTAGTTCACAGAGGCGGAGGATTGCCAAGGGCTAACCTACTTATGATATGGGAATGATTGTGTGTGTAGTTACCCTATAGTGTTGGTAATGGTAAATAGATCTAACCATTGTATCAAGAGGGTTAGCAAGAAGTCACTTATAGCATAGGGATGATTGATGCCAAGTGCTACCATATTTTGAATAAGATAGCTTGCAATATCAATAAGGTCACAAGGTGGTATATGTTGGGAGATACTTCTTCTTGGGTGGATAGACTTGTTGTCAATGCCCTAAAGGTGATTGAATTTGCAATCCACTAAGTTGGATAGGTTCACTACTTATCAAAATCCACCAGGCTGGATAGGTTCACTACTTATCAAAATCTAACTTGTGTTTATATGATCCTTGAGATGGAGGTTGGATCTCGGTGTTGATACACCAAATCCTCTTTTTAGTCATTTTATGGTGTCACAAATAGTTTGGTATTTTTTCCATTATCATGAAAGATGCAAAATATTAGGGAACAGGTTGGGACCCATAGTGTAGTGTACAATGCACCGATATTCTTTTTCTATCTGGGATGCACTAAAAGGTTAGGTGTTAGTCACTCATTGTTTTTGTGTCACTCTCTCATTTTTTATATGTTAATTATTGATTATAAACTTGTGCAAATGGCCTTGGGTTTTGTACACATTGTTATCGACACCCTTTCTAGTGATGACATCAATTAGAATGGGTTGCTTTATTTTCATCATAAATGATAGTGGATTAGGAAAAATATGGGACTCACAATGCTATATAGGATGCACTAGCATTCCTTTTCCAAGTAAGATATGCTTACAGGATTATGTGATTGTGAACGAGGTAGTGGGATGATGCATGTAGTAGGTTGCATCCATTTCCACTTTACTGGTGATATTTATGTGAATGTGTGATGTATTGTGTAGATAATTCACACTATATGTGATGTATATTGGAGCTATTATTTATGGTATGTGTGATGTGTATATGAACCAATCATTATTGTACGTATGATGTATGTATGAGCTAGTCATTGTTGTACTTATGATGTGTGTATGAGATAGTCACTACTACACTTGTGATGTGTATATGAGCTATTTATTGGTGTACTTGTGACATGTGTATGAGCTAGTCACTATTGTACTTGTGATGTACATATGATCTAGTTATTATTATGCTTGTGATGTGAATATGAGTTAGTCACTGTTGTACTTGTGATGTATGTTTGAGATAATCATTATGTGTCAACCTATGATTATGAAATGGTATGACCCTATATGATTTTGTGTGTTTCTATACTAAATATTGGTATGATATGGAACCAACACTTGAATAGAATGTGATTTTATCATTTTAGTCTAATTAGACTAATATAAAGGCATAAACTTAATTAAGAATTATATTTGAAAGCTCGAGATCAAATATCTCACACAAGAGAAGAGGATGACCTCTCTCTATCATTGGTTTATGAACTATGAAACCTCTAATTTACCAAAGGGGATACATAAGTAGGGTCATCACAAATGAACCCTCAAGGTTTAGGTATTGGTCTAGGGATGACCCTAACCTTGGGAGATTACCACTTTTGTGTGTAAGCATATAAGATGAAACATTGAATTGATGTCACCATGGTGAATGAAGAAGTTATGAAGTCAGCACTTCTAAAATAGATGGAAAGTTCTTAGTCGATTAAGTTGGTAATCATTGTGAAGTTAACAAAAAACATGTAATGATTGAGGGGGGTTTACATAAGGAAGGGAATAGCGGATCTGATTTTTTTAATTATTTCAACTAAAAGCATAAAATAGAGAATTTGTGCTATATTGGATGAGCATGGATTTCACCTACATTATGCTAAAATTATTTTGTTGTTTCATATTCTTTTAATGAAAATTTATTTAAAGAAGAGAATAATTGGATGGATGTTCAACAAGATTTGAAAGAAATTGTTAAAGATTGTATACCTACAAAAATCAATTTAGGTAAGGTTATAGTTGTTTCTTGGATCATACTCTTTCCTTGGAAGAAAATGAACATTCTCTTTTCTCTATAAAATGCAATAAAATCTTAGATTTTGATGGCCTTCCAACTAAATTATATCCAATCATATAAAATCATAGCAATGATAATTTTTATATGTTATATATATAATCTCTTCATAATGGATTCTTAGGATAAAATATTAATAAAGGTTTAATCAAACTTATCCCTAAAGGAAAAAATGAAAATACAATTACTTTATGGAGACCTATTACCCTATTAAACACTTCTTATAAAATTATTTCTAAGATGTTATCTTTCAAAATTAAACTTGTTGTGCAGGTTATTGTGAGTGCTAAGAAAACTAGGTTTATAAAAATTAGATATATTCTTGATAATCTAATGTTGGTTTGGGAAACTAAATTGAATGGGACCAACAATCAATACAAAATTTTTTTTGGGTCAAGTTACATTTTAATAAATCCTATGATAAAATTCAATGGAGTTTCATTCTTAAAATGCTAAAATGGTTGGGTTTTGGACCTAAATTAGAAAATCATGTTCGAATATTGTTCAAAGATGCCAATACTCACCTTATTATCAATAATTCTATGTCAAAATCATTCACGGTACAATGCTCCATTAGGTAGAGATTCCACTTATCTCCCTTCGCATATGTGCTTACATTTGATGCCTTTGATATCTTCTTCAAGAAGCTAATAAGATAAATCTTATAAAATACATGTCTATTCCTCAAAACGAGGTGGTTAAAAAATCACATTTTTTTAATAATAGTATGTTATTTCTATAGAATTTGGAAGAAGAATACAGTAATACTTTGGACATCCTAATTGTGTACTGTGTTATTTCTAGTTCACAATTAACTCATAACAAGGACACATTTTTTATGTCTCAATATGGCTATTCCCCAAGTGAATTCCTAAAGAGTGGAGACAAATTAAATATGGGGAGATAACTAGATATCTTGGAATTCCTTTTGGTGTGGGGTTCTCCTTTTTCTATATGTGGGACTAGTTCTTAAACAAACTTAAAAATAAGTTGTTTAATTATGGGAATAATTCATATCTTTGGTAGATAAGATTCAAGTGACTAATACAATCTTGCTTCTTCTTGGTCTCATTTCATTCAATCAATATATTGGGGAGGTCTAGGAATCAGACACCAAAAAGTAAGGATTATGCATTGTTACAAAGTGGAATATTAGATCTACCAAAGGGGATGAAGCTGGCAAAGGGGATGAACCATGAAAAATTCTATTTTATCTGAATAATTGAAGCTTCAACCAAGAAAAATTCCAATCAAAAATAGGTTAGACAATATCCTCCTATTTCACTTCTTTAAGATCAAGGCTTCCTTTCCTTTACATTCCATTTGGAAATCTTGGCAACAAGTTTATCATTTTCAGAAGTAGAATGATTCTTCCTTGCAACATTGTTTTTTTTTTCTCATTAACAATTTGGTGGAACAAACTTACTAACTATCATAATCAACCTATGGCTATTAGCTTCCTTAGAGATGCTTATTACTTGTTCAAGAAAGGGTTTGACAATTTAGAGAAATTTGGATTTTAATGTTTTTTAATGGGATTCATAGAAAAATATCAAAGAGCATTATCTATTAATCAACAAATATAAATAATTTCTGATTTTTATGTAGTCATTAGTTTCGTTTGATCTTTCTATGGAAGTATGTACTCCATGAGAATTTAGTTTTGTTAAGTATTGGAGATAATACTCTTCTAGTCACTTCAATTTCCTTCCTTTAAAGGAAGTGTATATTCAAACCTCTCCTTGTTGGCCTCTTATTCCTTGGCTCAATTATAAATGGAAGTGTAGGTTTAGCTCTAAATTTTCAACTAAGATGAATCCTCAAATTTGGAAATGAAAAGCTAATTTTGAAGTGAAGTGCTAGCCTTGAAAATTTGACATTGCAAACTACCCATTAGGGGTAGACTAAAATGTATTATGGTTCAGCTAGTAAATTCCCCCTTCTACTTATTTGTTGAAAATATGAAGCATACCTACCCCTTTGTTAAGAAACAATAGATTGTTGTCTTTAGAAACTTTCCTGTACTATTTTTCATCACTATTTTGGGTTTTAATCTTAAATTATTTTAAAATTTTAATACATAATTTAACCAAATAAATTAATTTTCAAATATAATAAAAATTAATTGCTATAAAACACTTTTTAGATGAAAAAATAGATCCCAAACCAAAAAAAGGAAAAAAAAAAAATTATCATAAAAGTGAGAGAATAAAAAAAGTTGTATATAAAATAGAAAAAAATAATGAATAGATGAATATGGTAATAACATATGCTATTGTCCTATAAGAAAATCTAAAAGAAAACAATAATTTGAAAAATAAATAAAAAATATATCTTAAATAATCTAATCTATAAAACATCATATTTTTGAGTTATTTAATTTATTTAAGAGTTATTTTATTTTACTTTAGAGTTTTATTATATAGAGAGAGACATAGACAGAGACAGAGACAAAGATAAGTAGCTACCATGAGGGTAGTCCCCATTATATTAAATCACAAAGACAAATTATAGTGTCCTTTAGTAGAAGTCATTACAACGGTATGTCCGACTATGACCTGTAATGAATCAGAAAATGAAGTCCTTCTGAGGCTTCAAATTCTCTATCTATTTGTTCAAATGATAAGATCACATTCATGTTTCCTATATAGAAGTTGAAGACCTCTATGTTGTCTCATTTCACACCCTTTAGAAACAATGTGATTGCTTGTTTATACTCTTCCTTTCCCAGTGTTACAATATCAAAAATTTTAGCTAGACTTCCACTATGTAGCATTAGATTGAAGACATTAATTGTAGTATTTTCCTTTGTTTCAAATGGATTTTAATAAATATATACATCATCAACTTGCTCCAATTATTTTTCCTAAACACCAACATAAATATTTCTAGAAACATGCCAACTAATTTACTATCATGGGTCTATCCTCCTTGAGAGAATTTGCAACCTATGACCTTCTTAATGGCATTTTATTCCTCAACCATAGAGATGTTTGAGAAATATTTTGATATGAACAAAGTGACTCAACATCGATGATCTCCATTTTGTCACTATTTCCTTATTGAGAGGTTTGTATGTTGGATGATCTTTTAGGTGAAATTGAGGGTGTTAGAACCAAAATTTTCCATGAAAATCCTAAGGTCTTTACCTGTTTGAACCCATATATTTCACTATCTTTTTCATAAAAAAATATTTTTTTTGCCATTCATAATTCTAAAGTGCCTTATACCCCATTATGTTGCCATAGTAATCACTTTTCATAGACAACACTATTTACCGCTATACCACGGCCCCTTGCAGGGTGGCTCGCAGTATCACGGTTAAGTGCAGTCATGTAACCATTATCACCACGCCGCGGATAGTCAGAGATCATATTGCAGTTGCACGATAAGCGGTGAAGCAGCAGAGGGTGGCGATCAGAGCATGGTTACTGCGGCACTGCGGATAGTCAGAGAGAGGACCGCGGTAATGTGGAGAGCAACAAGGTGATGGTTAGGGAGGTGTTACCGTAGTACCGTTGGTAGTCAAGTCAGAGATCACAGTGGCATGGTGGATGAAGATAACGGTGGAGGTAGTGGTCAAGGCAGTCACCGTAGTACCGCCAGAGGTAAAAATGAAGCTCGCAATGGAGCGATAAGGGAAGAGAAAACCATAGCGAGCGAACACCGTGATACCGTGGGAGGAAAGAATGATGACCGCGGTAAGGCGATAGAAGATGACAGTGACTAGTTGGTCACCGCAGTACCATGGGAGGTAGAAATAAAGACCATGGTAGAGCAGTAAAAGTAAAAAGAAGCTTTAGAGAAAGGAAATATTAACAGCGAGCAAAGTGTTATGATATAAAATAAAGCGAAAATGCAGCGTTGTGTTAAAATATTTAATTTGCCGACAAGGCAACTAATTAAATATTTCATTTTTGCTAAGGAATGCAAATAGTTGTAACGAACAAATGAAGGGTCACGACCCTTTGATTTGTATTGTATAAATATCTAGAAAATGGAAAAATCAGGGAGGCAGGTCAGTCGTAGTAGTAGGTAGATTTTTATAGAAAATGAAGACTGGGAATGTAAACAATGATAGACCTTTCTTGAAGCAGAAGCAATGGAGATAATGTTTTAAACTGGTGAATTTCTTTCTAGTGTTCAATTGTTGTGAGGTATTAATTCATATTTTTTATCTGGTTGTCTCCAACTTGATGTCTTTTATCATTTAAATTAGTATATCAAGTATATTTCTAATTTGTCAAAATGTATTCTCATTTTGTGTGATTTAATTAACTTGTGTCTACAAGTCAGAATTAAACTCTTTTAAATAAGTCACAGTGATTTAAGGATTTCTTTTGGATGGTTAAAGAAGAACCAAGTTAAGAAACATTCCATCACAATTTATGCAAGTCAGAAATTCAGTAAAGTTTTATGCTAGTCATAGAATTTTCAAAGTGCCTAACAACTAGAGTTAAGCCAAAGAGGGAAATATATATCATTCTTAATTTTGACTCCATTGCCCATGTGGATAGAAGGCACTGATCTATCAAAACCCAGAAGATAAAATCCATGAAAAATAACATATATAAATTCTTTCTTTTATGCAGTAGGAGTAGTAGTTATGATTTTATCTATTCACTTCCAATTGCCATTGTGAATAGATTGATTGAGTAGGAAATATATTTCAAATCTGCAACATACACATAGGTGTACCCGCCTAGGTTTAGCAGAGCCTAAAGAGCAAAAGGTTCATTATGTTAATTGGCCTTGTACGTTGGCCAAAAATGTTGTGAGAGCTTGGCAACCTCTCGTTGTTAAAACCTGCATTTTTGAGACCTAATAGGGGGAATTCCATATCCCAACCAAATCAGTCCATTTGATTTGTCTCTGATCTCAACTATGGACTTGTGAGATGTGTTTGGTTTATATTTCTCCATTTCATTGATGTGAATGGATTGACAATGAATTTTTCCATGCAAATTTGGTCATGTGGTGATATCTCTTGTAGTTACTATTCCTTGGAAGAACACATATTTTGTAGGAGTGTGGTAACCATACTTGTTGTAGTGGTTAATCTATGATTGATTTCTTTCAATTTGATCATCTTACATTGGGATATTATCTCAATGGTGAATATGATTAGATATCACCTCTTCAACCTCTAAGTCCCTTATTTTCTAGGAGATCCACAATTTTATTAGCCTTCTTGTAGCAATGGGAAATGGCTACATTTCCAAAATCATCTAGAATTTATCATATTGATTATGCTATATTGTTCAATTTTTAATTTGGTACTCTTCGATTGCATATTGAGTTGAGACAAATTTGTGAGTCTCTTTTGATATTAATATCTATAATGTTATTTTTACATAGCTGTAAACCCACCAAGAGAGCCCTAAATTTTTCCTCATTGTTTTTTCCTTCTAGCAATTTTGTGGTGATTTCCCATATCAAGTCTTCTTTGTAATTCCAAATTGCACTCTAGAACCTAATTTTCTCAGGTTCCCTTTTGGAGCCACATCAAAATTCATTTTTAAATGTTTGCAAGGAGGGGGAAACCATTTTATTTTATATCTTTTGATTTCTTTTGAGATAATGGTTCTTGAATTTTGAGGGATTTGAAGGGAGCTCCATCTTTTCATTATTTCATTGTCTCAAGATGTGAAAGGTTTTGGAGAAGAAGAAACTAGTTTTGATCTTACCACTTCACATATTTCTTTCTCTATTTTATTGATTACCATTCCTATTTGAGCTTCTTTTTCACTGAAGATTCTTTTGTTTATTTATTTCCATATTTCCAATATTAATATAGATGGACTTGAGATTCATATTCCTTCCCACGTCGATTGGTGTCACCTTGGCCAACTCATAAAAAAATGATATGTATCATTTTGAAGAGGTTTGATTGAATTGAGGCAATTACAAAGCCATTCCCAACATTTCCTATAAAATGGATAGTTTATAAGAAGGTGATTGACTGGCTTTTCACTTTCCTTGCACATTACACATCTTGATGGACTTGTTATGCCTATTTTTTAAAATATATTTGTAGTTAAGATTCGCTTATGAATTGTTGACCATGTAAAGGCTCCCATTCCATACCATTTGAAGCTTATCGATTATCTCTTAGTCATATTCCATACCATTTGGAGTTTAACAATTGTCTCCTAGTCCTATTACATACCATTTGGAGTTTTTCTAAGGTAATAATTAACCAATTGATCATTTATGTCTATAATTTTGTCTCATAGCTTGGAAATATTTGGAATAAATCTAACAATGGAAGATAGGCATTCCATGAATCCACCCAAAATTTTCCTTGTTTCCATTGTTTATTACCCATCATACATGGTTTGTGATTACTGATGTGCAACTCAACATTAAGTTCCATATATGTTTGATCCATTTGGTGGATTCGTATTAGTGAGGATACATTCAGTGTCTTCATTATCCAGATATTTATTTTTTAATAATCTACACCATTTTTTTATATTGGTGTACATCTTCTATGCTAATTTTGCCTCAAGTTCTAATTTTTATTTTTTGATTTTTTTGATTTTTTTGATTTTGATCCCTCTCTCCTTATCTTTACATACCATTTGGCAACCTATTAATGGAATTCACTTTCTTTATTGGATCCTTCCCATTAAAATATTTTTATAATACCTTCCAATTATCCCTTGCTTTCGTTGTTAATTATGTGCAAGACAGTTGGTATATTGGAATTGCAAATAAAATTGTGCTTACCATTTGGATCTTCTTTGCTAGTGTTATCCACTTTCCTTTCTAGGATGATGTTCTATTCCTATGTACTTATTTACTATTTCATCCTAAAGACGTGTTTTGATCACCCCTTTGAAGAACGGTACTCCCAAATGCTTGCACATGGAAGATTGCCTTTATTGAAATCTAAAAATTGATAAAAATTCACCTCTAAAAGGCTTTCCTTGTATTTAAGAAGCAAGTATTTTATTTAAATTCTTCGTTAATGATTTGAACTAAAGTTATGTATTTTCCAAAAGAGATTGTATTGGGGTTGCATCTTGTATGTTTGCTTTA
The DNA here is from genome assembly GCA_007115665.2 of Sequoiadendron giganteum. Classification (NCBI taxonomy): domain Eukaryota; kingdom Viridiplantae; phylum Streptophyta; class Pinopsida; order Cupressales; family Cupressaceae; genus Sequoiadendron; species Sequoiadendron giganteum. Next base: position 111,235,454 of record CM021109.1, read on the forward strand.
CTTTATAATATGGTGTCATCTATGAATTATTGGTGTGTAATTCTAGAAACTAATATGGTACTTGTACCCAACTCCATTTATCTTGTGTAACATTAAATTTAATTAATTTTTCAAGTGTTTCAACCATAATTATAAATAGAAATGGAGAAAGAGGATCTCACTATCTTAGGCCTCATGTTGATTCAAAGAATCCACATGGGGACCCGTTTACCAAAATTAAATATCTCAGATAGGAAAATACAATTGAAAATCTAGTTTATCCATTTTGTTTGGAACCCAGATCTTTTTAATATATTTGTTAGAAATCTCCAATTAATTTGTCATAGGCATTATTTATGTCCAATTTCATGATCATACAACTTTGATTGGTTGTTGAGATAGAGTGTAGTGTCTCTTAAGCTATTACTATGCTATCAATGATGTCCCTACCTAGTGTGAATACACTTTATTCTTCATAAATTATCCTTGGTAAAAGGAGTTTAATCCAATTTGTTGTTATCTTGGATATTATCTTGTTTGTTGTAAATTACAAAGTGATATCGTCCAACAGTCTTTGAAGGAGTATGGGTTTGCTAAATCTTTGGTATCAATTCTATGAGTGTAGTGGTTATATCTTTTAGCATCTTCAATTTACAACCATAGCTCATCTTCCACTAACTCCTAAAATTATTGATAAAAAATGATGGGAAACCATCAAGGCCTAGTGACTTATTTGGTGAAATTTGGAATAAAGCATCCCTTAATTCCTCTTTAGTTATTGGTTCCAATAATCATTTAATATTTGTGACAGTTATTAGAGGTGGAATAACTTCTAGAAATGCTTCTTGTTCTTGCATTTGGTTACATTCAAAATTTCCAATAGGTTCTATACGAATATAACTACTTCTTCTCAAATTTCTTTCAAATTTATCAATTGCATCCCATCTTCATTATGAATAGTTGTGATTTTATTCTACACTCTTCTCATTTTTATGGAATTGTGAAAAAATCGTATTAAGGTCTCCATCCTTTAACCAGGTCTCTTTGGTTTTTTCTCTCCAATAGATTTCTTCTCATGCTAGTAATTATATGTGTGCCTTTGTGAGATCTTTCTCTTTCCCAAAATATTTCGCATTCATCCCCTGATTTTAATTTAAGCTTTCCAATTTTGCTTCTATTTTTTATTTTCCTTGAAAGATGTTTTTGAAGCTGCCCTTATTCCATTCTCAATTTTTTTACAAATTTAAACATTCTAGTTCCTTTGGGAGTTTGTTCTTGCATCCACCATTATAACATGAGGATTTTCAATGTCTCACTTCTTAACCATTTTTTTCAAATTTAAATGAGCATCTATTTGGATTGCTATCATTTTCCAAATTTAAAGCCATTGGGAAGTGATCTAGTCTGGAAATAAATAATATCATGGATTCAACTATCATTGGGATTTGGCACCAATTGGATGAAATGATAAGTCTATTGAGGCACTCAACTATGTTGGTAAAACCTTTCCTATGATTTTTCCATGTAAATTATCTATTCATGATTGCCTACAAATAATCTAAAATCTTCCTCTCTGATCATTGTGAATTATCCCCCCTTCCATTTTGTTAGGTGAAAATATTGAATTGAAATCCTCCCAATAATGATAATTTAATTGTTATTATAAGATGAAATAAGATTTGTGATTTCATTTCATACCTTATTTTTGTCTTCTTCTTTATTGGGGTCATATACATTGAGTAGAAGAAATATTAAGTTCAATTTGAAGTGTGTGATTCTTGATGCAAGCCATGTTATTTTCTTGTAGATATTTGACTTAGATTCATTAAGGCCTCCATAATGTTCCAATCCCTCCATATGCTCCTTCTACAAAAACAAACCTCCATTCCTAGCCAATGTATTGTTTTATAAATAACTTCCCTTTCTTTATTGTGAACTTTATTTCTTGAAAGAGAATGATATCAGTACTAAATTTTTGTAGATGACACTTAACAAAGAATCATTTTTTAGGGACATTAAAGCATCTAACATTCATTTTGTGATCTTAATTATGCTCTAAGGTGGGGATTTCCTCCCTTAGTCTTAAGAGATTTGTTGAACTTTTGTTGTCACATCCTTTGTTCAACACATTACATTTGATTTCCTTCCTTTCTTTTTTCTTATCATTACATTTGGCTTCAATATTTTTGATATAGTTTGTTTTATTGTTCGTAGGTCCAAAAGCCATAGTTTGAGGTTACTTGGGTGACCTTGGGCTGATATTTTTTTCGAAAGCTAATTTTTCTTGATTGCCTCACTTCTAAGGTTTTCGTTATTTTTAGCTATTTCCTTTTTCATGGTGTTCTTCTCCTTCTTTGGTAGATGGTTGCATTTTTTAGTGAGGTGGTTCCTCTTTCAAAAATTTAAGCAGAAAAATTTATCTTCTTCTATTTCTACAGCTTGAATCCACACCACCTTCCCCAACATGAGTGCAATTTCCTCTAGGAGTTCTCTTATTGATGCAATTTTTAATCTAGAGCATATAAGTAGGAGTCTTCTTCCAATATCTTTGTATCTATTTCGATTAGGGTTCCAAGCATCCTTCCAATTTTCAAGGGATATTCTTCTGACCAAAATTCTAGTGGTGAATTGTATAGCTGAATCTAGTGTTGGTGGTCATAGGGTGTATAATCGTTAGGGTTAAATTTTTATTCCCATTTCTACATATACAAAGGCATTTCTCCCATCCACCAGTCACATTTTGATACTATTGCTGGTGGACCTTTTGTCCTAAAGACAACAATGAAAAAACCTTTTGGGATGAACTTTAGGACAAATCGTGTTTTCCAATTTTCATTAGCCCAACATCTAGTTGTTTCCCTTGATTGCTTTAGCTTTATGAACTGATCGATTAGGGTTGTTTCTCTGAGCATTTCCATGTCCACTTTCGCATCTTTAGTAATTTCAATTTTGATATCTCTCTCGAGCATAAAGGTTGCTTTTGAATTGTTTTTAAATTTTTGCATATTCTCACTTTGTTGTGGCTCACTCTTCATATTTATAGAACAATATATTTGTAAAAATAATTATATTATTTTATTTATGGAATAGTTATTTTATTCTTTTATTTAAAATTCAAATAATTAATATTTAATAATAATATAATATTAATATTAACAAAATTATACATATCTTATTAGTTTCTCAAAAAAATTTATTAGTTTAGTCAATGAACATATAGAATTAAAAAAAATGAACATCTTATAGTTTACATTTGATTTTTTATTTTAAATAATTGTACAAATGTCACTTATCCTTCTTTCTATTTATTCATGTTGGGAAAACTCAGTGCAAAAATCAAAATTTCTTTATTTTTTTAAAATTACATGTTAGATGCATATAGTTCAATTTATTAGACAAAATTCATATCACAAAGACCTCAAGCAATGTGTCTCTTGCTTATCTATGTAAAAAAAAAATATCAACATGAAGAATTTTTTATTTTAAAACTATTTTTCAATAGCAATACAATCAAATATAGAATTTATAATTAGTCAATGGGCCCTTCAACTACTCCCGAAGCTGAATGGTTCCGGATGAGCCCACCAGAGATCAAGTCTTGCTGAGTGCAAGACTCCAACATCATAAGAGATGAGGTTGGGATTGTATTGTCAAAATGGATACCCCACAAACCTTGACGATACTTCTGTATCGGATAAGTAAAACGAATCTGAATATGATATAAAATCCTCCAAAAATATATATAGAAATTATACCCTTATTTAAAAAAAATCAAAACAAATTATTATTTTATTTTCTATATAAATACTTTTCCTTATAAAATATGTAGCAGAGCTAAACAAAATCCGTAATTCCACCACTGTAAAAATTGGGATAAACCCAAATTGAAGCATTAAACCCCAACCAAACAAAAAATAGTGTTTACAATAAGTGACACTCCTATTCTGAAGCCAACCCCAACCAGATACCATTATCCTTGTCCTTCACTAGTGTAGTAATTGTTAGCAACAGCTGGAGGCGCCAAATTAGCAGTGCTTTTCAGAAACAAGATGGCATGGCCGAGTTTCTACCGACAAACAACTACCTTTGCTTTGTCTCTGACACGGAGGCATGGGGTCCATTGACCCACATTATTACGCCATTGTTAATCAGAAGCGGTCCATTCGCCTGCAAAAACCCTTGTCCAGGAACCTTTGTCTACAAAGTTGTAGCCAGACCAATGGTAAAATTCCTTTTAAAGATGATTTTCATCAACCTTCTGACTGTCTCTATTTCCTCTCCTGCATACAAAAGAACATCTGCAAAGACAGAAACAATGTCCATTTAACTTTGTAACAGTGATCTATAGAATTTTATTTAAGAATTAGTTTATAACTTTAAAAATCATTTTATATCTTCAATTTTTTTCAATATTTTTATAAAATATATGTCGGCTTAATGGGATAATTTGGGTTATTGTCCTCTACTGAGCCCTTTTCGAGTCTAAACTATTGTTACATCGATTTCTACACGAGAGAAAAACGATGTGCATATTCTAATCCAAACAAAAAGAGAAATCATAAGGTGAAAGGTCAACTCCCAAGCGTTCCCTGTTTATTTTGCAGAAAGGCTTTTTTATTTGTTACCTTACAGTTTCATTAAACGCATTAATGGCATTTGAAAAGAAGTAAAATACCTGGCTTTATCCTAAAAGCATCTAGAATTTTAAGAGAATCAAATTTTCCTTCGAAATATCAATGGCATCTTTCATTACAATTAGAGAATCAACATCCTTAAGTTCTTCCCGTACACCTCAATTAAATTTCTCGAGATTTTCACTGCAAAATTCTCGGCCTCAAATTTTCAAGGCATCCAGAATTTACAGGCAGACAGATGCATGGATGCCAAGGTTGCAATCTACAACACCCAATTTCAAGGTACCCATTTATATATTTTTTATTATTTTTCTTTTCCTCCTTTAGGTCATACTTTCTACATTGAGAGATGATGAAATGGCTTTTAACATTCTTTAGGTCAAAATGTTCCGCAAAACCTATCAAAATATGTTTTACTTGTTTAGAAATTGTGAACAAAATGTGTTTACTTTTTACAAGTTTGTTTGTACGGGTATTTGGTATTTAGACGAACGTTTACTTGTTTTGATGGTTTTTTACTTGGGGTATACAGTTTTTAAACGGATTTCTTATTTTTAAAGATATAAAATTTGTAGATTAGTTTATGTAATTTTTTTTCTTTTTCAACATTTTGGGTCACAGAGATGAGATAGAAAGAGAAGAAAAATAATAGATTATGGAATGTGATCTGAAATATTATAAAAAAAGTTTACAGTCTAATTTTCAATTTTTGTTTGACCTTGTTTTAAAATTTTATGTATGAGGTTATCACTGCAAATATCTTACAGTTGTTGTGTCGAATCTCATTCACCAGGTTATGACTGTAGGTATAGGAACTACTGTGGCTAATATCGTTCATTGTTCAAGGGTTTAGTTACAGGCATTGTGATTTAAATATCTTCAAGTCCTTAATTTACACATTTTATAGATTCTTGGCTTCTAAGATGTCTTCTTTTAGTTTAGTTTCAAAAATCATTTTAATAAGGATAGAAAATTCTGTGTAGCTCAGGTTGGGATCTCAGTTCCACCTCGGGTAGTCTTCAGAGAGTCTCATGCCCTGTCCCAGCCCATGAAGAATGTAGACTACGAGAGCCAGCTGCCCTCTGGCTCCTCTAATCAGGGTTTACAGAGATTCATCCAAGGGTTTTTTCAATGGAGAATCATGAGGATTTCTACACTGATCTTGCTCTCTGTGGTGGCTTCAGTATCTGTTTTGTGTAGCAGTGCATTTGCCAGTACAGATTCGTCCATCAAGGCTTCAGGGATAGGATTGAAGATTGCAGAGTTTATGAGGAGATCTGGGTGGCCTGATGAGGTTATAGTGTTTATTCTAGCTAGTCTTCCTGTACTGGAGCTGAGAGGGGCTATTCCTGTGGGGTATTGGATGCAGTTGCAGCCCTTCAAAATCTCCATATTGGCTATCTTGGGGTAAGCATGTTAAATAACATTTTTGAAGTCATGGTTTAAATATTTTAAAAATGTAATTTAGCTTGTTAGGGTCTCTCTAAGCTTTTATGTATTGTAGATGTTTTGTTAATCCCGAGTTCCACACCCCTTTCTCTCATCTGCATAGAATGAAATGTATGCCTCTTGACAATAACACAACAAAACATTAGATAAATAAAGTTAGTGCGCCCTCCCCACGCCTTTATAGAAAGAAACAATACATAATAGATCCACACAAATTAGGAAGCTTTTATCATTTGCAAGGCTGGGTGATTCCTCCAGCAATTAGGTGAAATCATCAAGCCACCTGATCGCTCATGTGTTTCTCCTGCCAGAGAATTTCTTTGCAGCTGGGTTTTGAATTCTCATATCTTACAAGACTAATCGCATTTTAGCCTTGAGCGAGGATCGGGCTTAATAAAAAATTATGAGTAGCGTAGCAAACTTGGTTAAAGATTTCATGGATTCTTTGTTTGGAAAATTTTATGAAACATAGAAGTCTTTTGCAACATGTTTTATGAAAAAGTCTGATGTACTCTCAAAGGTAAAATTATTGTTATATCGAGTATGAGGCAAATTTTATTTCCAAATGACGATCTCTTTTGGAAAATATTAAGAGAATGACCAATTCTTGAATATTAGCTCTTCAATTTTCCTTGTTTCTTTTATTCTCTTTCCTTTTAAAAAACTCAAATGCAAGAAGACGCACAGCTATCACGGTGCAGAACTGCATATGTGGAATGGTGCATATCCATTTCCAGATATTTTTAGTAAATCTGCGCTGTATCATAAGGTACACTTTTGTACCCCAGAAGTTCATTACAGATAACCCCACGGACTGGCATGCCACAAAAATGCTCCATACTAAATGGGGCATAGGAATTCTCACATCCATAGATCAGTGAGGTACAAAACTGCACAGTATGGAAGGGTGTAGTTTATTCTCTATTTAAGGTAAATAGGCGCTGTTTCATATGATGCATTTTTGTGCCCTACTAAATTGCACCTGGAAAATTTAGATAAGTTGATTTTGATTTTGAGTTCTTGCACCCTGCTAAATAGCGGAAACACTGATTTTATGTGAACCCTCAGCATTGAAATGGTTTGTAAATGCCTTTACAAAATAATTCAAGTTTTAAAAATTCTGGAAATGGTTGGAAGCTTCCTGGAAATATTTCCAGGTTATTTCCATCCCCATTGCTGTTTCAGAAATAGCAAAACCATGAAATAGGGAATCCCTATGTTGTTCCTGCAGCTTAATATTTAACTATAATGGTTATTTGAGATCACATTGGAGAAACAATGCCTAGCCAATTCAAACATTCTTTGTTTAATGTTTTCTGATGCCAGCATTATCTGTGCAAAAAATTTCACCTGTTTCGGCTTCAATTCCTCTTGCTTGTAGTTCAATGACCAGTACACTCAGTATCTTGTTAGAATTCTTCCAGTTTCGTTGGAAATTAGATGCCTCATTTCCGTAAACATTAGATGCATAACAAATGAAAGGCCTCCTAAGGCTTCCGCATCTCTGTTATCATCCTAGTCCTCAATATCTACCACATCTGATGGCTTTCTTCTTTCATTATCTTTATTTATTATCTTCTTTTGTCTCCTGGTTTTCTCTTGGATTCTGAGTTAATCTGGATTTACCTCCTATATCCGTGAAATTTCAGTTGATACATCTTTGCTTTGCCATTGCATTTTTGCTTCGGGAATATTTTAGCTCTGTAATGTGATATGATAAACTAAATAATATAAAAAATACATCATATTTACAGCTGTTGTGCATTTTGTCAATCATTTCGTTTGCTTCTTGATCATTCTGTTTGCTTTAATAAATTTTTGTTCATGTTAATTTTTGTTCGTGAGTTTTAGCTCACACGGTATATTGAAAACCAAATTAAAGTGCTGTGGATGAAGTCAAAAGGCTGCAAGTGCAAATCACATCAAGTCCCTTATGAAATTGCTTACTGTGATGTCTGCCCTATGTTATATCATTACCTGTTTCTCTGTACAACAGAAAACAATTCAGAAGAATCAATATTCCCTCGTTTAGCTGTCTATTGAAATATGTTTCAAGTTTCAGTTAGTTATAAAATTGATCAATTAAATTGTCTTTGCAGAAACATGGTGCCTATTCCTTTCATTTTACTCTATTTGAAACAGATCACAGATTTTGTGGGAAAGAGGAGTTCTGTAGCTTCAAGCTTCCTGCAAAATCTAGTTGAAAGAACAAGGAAAAAAGTAGGTCCTATAGAGGAGTTCCAATGGCTTGGCCTGATGTTATTTGTGACGGTTCCCTTCCCTGGAACTGGGGCATGGACTGGAGCCATTGCAGCCACAATATTAGATATGCCTTTCTGGGATGCTCTTTCTGCCAATTTCTTTGGGGTTGTTTTTGCAGGACTGCTAGTTAATTTATTGGTGAATCTTGGCATCAAATATGCCATTGTTGTTGGAGCCATTTTATTTTTTGTCTCAACTGTCATGTGGACCTTCCTCAGGTACCTTAGGAAACCATCAAACAATATTAACTAATTGTAACCGGCTGAATTGTAGGCATAGAACTATTTTTGCTCATAAATTTTAAGCTTTCGTTGACTCTTATTAGCACTGCTGAAAAGGGAAGACTATCGACAGGATTTTTCAAGAAATAGAGTTACAAATTAAAATAGACTAAACGTGGTGATAAAGGGGAAGTTTCAATTGGGATTCCTATGGAGAAGGTAAGGAATTTGATTACACCTCTGGAAAAGAATGGTCAAGTTCTATTGTTTTCTTCTTTTACTGGATTTGTTATGAATTTTCTAGAAAGGCACATCGCGGTGCTCTTGAGTACTTAACAATATCTTGAACCTTAGTAAAGCTGCCTTTCAATGCTTGTAAAGCCTGAAGTTTTGGACAGGATATAGCCCGCAGTCTTGGCCAGAATCATGACTTCGTTGAACTTAAAGATGTAATAATTATGATGCCAACCAGTTGGTCAATCCTATTTTGCAGACTTATAAGAATGGACTATTTCAACATCTTGATGACATAGCTCTTGAAAAAGACTTATCAAGTAGTTGCATATGCATTTACAGTGCCAATGATTATCAGATGCTTGTACAGTACAGTTTCCTGTGTACCTTTGTTTTCATAGTTACAAGATTTTTCTATGTTAGTCAATACAGTCTTGATGTATGCTTTAAAAGGCTACAAGATCAGACACAGTGGAATGTAATGTTTCACATGTTATTAGAGAAGTAGTGAATCAACTTGAATGCCCTTTCTTGTGTTGAATCTGGCTACCTTGTTACTGTTGCAATCTTTGGATAGGTTGAATAACAAAGTATCAGGGTGATTATAATTGAGCTTGCTATAAAATATGCGTTAATCCAAACATTGGGCCATGCTGTAGCTATTTAACCCTTTAATTTGAGCATTTTAATCTATTTCATATTATTATATTAGGATTGCAGAGTAATAATTGAAATTTGAGTTGTCTTTGGAATCATGCCATTCTCATCCTCTACTTGTGTATTCCTATTCTTCTTGCTGAACTACCTTATTCCATGTTTCGTTTAAAGCTCTCATTAATTGTTCTGAGCTGTGTTGAAATCCTATTAGCATTCAATTCACATGGCCTTGACACAGTGTAGCAAAAGTGTAAATGGAATCTAATGACCTGTGTTTAAAACATGGAAAATTCGTCAAAGACTTGGGAAATGAAAATACAATATGATATTTCTTTAAAAAAATATATATATTTTTACTTATGTGAAGATAAAGGGCTGACTGGTACTAAAATAGTAGGCCATGCCATTGTGAAGCAAGGCTTGTTGTTTTAGGGGCAGACCTTTGTTTTTTAACCTAAACCCTTACTAGAGTATACGTTTATTTAAAATAAAACTTGTCAGGGTTTAAAATTTAACTTCTTAAATATATCAATTCAAACTAAAAAGTTAAAAGTAAAAATGCTCTTAACCCTCAAGGTATTTTCTACCTCTAAATGTTAAAAAAGCCATAAAATATATATAAAAAATTCAGAAGCACTTTTTCGTAACAGACGCTATGATAAATGTGGTGGGGCTCCAAATACTCGAACAATGTTACCATGGCTGAAATAATATGAGACAGACAGATTTCTAAACTCGAGTTTCCTAGTAAATGTTCTCTTTTGAAGTTAAATTTTACTGAAATAATGTCGAAAATAAACTGATGTTAAAGCTGACTAAATATTATTTACAAAACAATGTAGCAACTGCAAAACAATGAATAACCCGTTGCATATAGTGTCATTGTGTACACAAAGAAACAACTACTATGCAGGAAGGTCTTTGGCTTTATAGATTAAGCACTCAATTTAGTTGTGTCAAGGTGTGGTTCATCAATTTAGAAATTTGGCAATGGGCCACAATCTATCAATTTTATTGTTAATTTAAAATAAGACGTGAATATCTTGGATTTCAATATAGTGACTAGTGATATTATAGGATCAATCTTTCTTTTTGAAAGTACTATGTTCAATTTGAGTCAAAATGGATATGGATTTGACCATAAATGTTAGGATTAGGTTTCATATACCTTGTAAATTTTAATGTTTGTACTTATTTATTAATTTGTAAAATAATATGCTATCATAAAAAATAGACATCCTACTTAGAGTGGAAATTTTTGTGACTTGTAATATGTATGATGACGTGTTGTAAGAGTATCTACATCATATATTATGTGCAAGAGTATTTATGACATTGTAGGATGCATAAAATAATCTATGATGCTTAAGAGAATCTACATTACATGTAAGAGAGAGCTACAGAGTGGCTTAAAAAAGTCTTGAGCACTTTTTACCAATTTGTGATGTATAAGATTGATGTGTAGTAGTATATTTTGAAAAATGAAAAGTTCAAAATGGAGTACCTCATTTTGGTAGGTAGAATTCTTTATTTGGAGATGCATACTATAATGGAAGATACCTATATGTGGTGAAATTTTGACTATGGATTCGAGAGTCCAAGTTAGGCTCATGAAATCTTGTCTATGTATTTGCAAGGGTTATGTTGTTGAATTGACTCCAGAAACTAGTAGTTTAAGATCTCTTTCTCCTAATAGACCATTGATACTCTAAGTGCATTGTAATTTATTTGTTGTTGATAATACATTGAGTGTGTTTTGGAGAATGGATTTTTTTTTAAAGTGTTTTCTTAGAGTATACCCTATCTTTTTCATTATTTTCGATGTTGTTATTCTATATATATGAATTTATTTGTATTACTTTTCTCATTAAGTTAATGTGGGAACTATTAATTTCATTTTGTTTGGTATTAGAGTCTACTTTTGGGTTGGAAATGATGTCTTCTTTGTGATATTAATCCTTGTTTGAGTTGGAGCTCTATATAGGTGATTTTATATTTTAGGCATAGAAAATAACAAGAATAAAGGTGGAGATTTAGATTCAATAACACTATGCTTGAGTTGTTTAGATTTAAAATTGAGAATTAGTTGCATTGGTGGATCTATAAGTTGCATGAGTGGATCTATCGGTTGCATGTAGTTGCAAGCATGATCTATGAGTTCTCTTCAATTGCATGAATGGATCTATTGGTTGCATGTAGATGCAAGCATGATCTATGAGTTCTCTTCAATTGCATGAATGGATCTATTGGTTGCATGTAGTTGCAAGCATGATCTATGAGTTCTCTTCAATTGCATGAATGGATCCGTGGGTTGCATGTTATAGTGTGCATGATCCATGCGGTTGCATGGATGGATACAACACTTGCATGTGATTACATGTTGTGAATTCAAAGTGTTATGGACTTGTATGGATATATACATTAATTACATGTGGTTGCATGTTGCAATTCCATGGTGTTTTGGACCTACATAGATAAATTCATTGGTTGTATATGGTTGCATGTTGCATAGTTTTGGACATATATATGGATAGGAACATTAATTGCATTTGGTTGCATGTTGTAGATCCATGACATTTTTGGACTTGAATGGATAAATTCATTGGTTGTATATGGTTGCATATAAATTCATGGTATTTTGGATTTGCATTGATGATTTCATTGTGTATGTTGCAAAATTATGGTTGTTTAGGTTTATGTGTACTTGTGTGTTGTAAATTCATGGTGGATCAAGTGTGTATGTATGTGCATGGTGTGAATTTGTTACATTCTTTAAATAGTAGATTTGGAGGTTTTTTTTTTTTTTTTGATGAATTTTCAGTTATCTATATTAAAAGAGATAAAATTACAAAATTCACAAAAAAGGGGTGGGTGGTAAGAAAGCACACCCCGAAAGTCACATGGGCCCAGCCTAGTAAAACCAACAAATCAAGAGTCACATGGGCCTAGCCCAAAAATTAAACAACAAAATGAAAATTAAGCAGCTAGAGCAGTGCCAGTAGATCCTGGGGGATCCTGGTCATCCAGATGTTTCCCCCATACATTAGCGGGGTTAGGAGTGACGTCAGGAGGAGCACCCCAACCATCATCATTCTTTTCTTCTTCTTTATCTTTATCCTCACGTCGAGGCGAGATTGCGAGAGCAAGCCATGGAAAGCTTTTGCCAGTGGAGGGCCAACCAGAACCAGAACCAGAACCAGAAACAGGAGCATCCGAAGGCCACCCAGAACCGCCACCACTGTTCCTCGGCGCACCACTAGAGTGCCAGCCCTGACCAGGACGCGACGAAGGAGAACGAGCCCGCTCGAGAGGCCGAGAATCCCTCCGAGCAGGAGGCTGGGAGCGAGCTCGCGTGGAATCACTCTGCTTCCGGCCCTGAGAGGGCGACCGACGACGGAAGGAGGAGGGCAAGTCAGGAATCCGAGCCACAGTACAAGGGGCATTGCCCCAGTGGTCCAAGAGAACTTGCAGGTGAGCCACTTCTAGTGCAACCTTGTTGGCTTGCACTTGAATCTGAAACATAACATTAGAGCATATAACTGCTTTAGCATAAAGAGACACATTAATATCTAAATCTGAATGAGCAAAAATACAAGCATTTCTATCTTTCCAGATATTGAAGAGGATTTCCACTCTGAAAGTGTGCCAAAGCTGGGTGAACTTAGCCGGGGTTCCAGGCGGGTCCCCCAGCAGAACCGTATGCCATGAAAAAGGTTTAGGCCTAAAAGGCCAAAAGAAATCATGAATCCAAGTCCAGAACTGCTGAGCTCTGGGACAAAACCAAAAGAGGTGCTTGAAGCTTTCAAGCTGCCCACAAAACGGGCAGCGAGGGTTAGAGACCCCCAAATGAACCAGCCGGGAACCCACAGGCAAGCCTTGGAAAAGAATACACCAAGCAAAGTGGGTCAGCTTCGAATTAACAATTGCAGACCAAATGGCATCAAACTTCCTACGCCAAGTAAAGGCTGAGGAGTTAAGAAGCCACCTCTGGTTCAAAGAACTGAACATAGGGAAATGGGGTGAAAGCCACCTGTAACCAAGCCATGGCTTGTAGCTCCTTAGAGGAGTATCTGGAAACCATTCCCAGTCTTTCCACCAAGGCTTGTGCCCACGAATACCAACTTTGTGAAGGATTTCCATCGGAATGGCGTTCACCAACCCGTCAAAAGTAGGACGATCCTGGTTTTGAAGGCTGTAATGGGCTTTAAAAGCATCCCACTGCAAAATACTCATGGTAGGCCGGTGCAAGAGCTGGTGCAAAGTTTGAATGCCCTTCTTATGAAATCGAAGAGCTTTGAGCCAAGGCGACTTGGCCAGGGGTTGACCATTTTGGGCCAGAAGGGGAGACCACCAGAGATGGAAAGCTCATTACGAAACCCAGCCCCAGCCCCAGTCCAATGGAGCCAAGGTTTGACAGTTTCCCAAGAGTGCCAAATGCTTTTAGCCACAAAGAAGCCCATAATTTGAACCGGTTCCCTCATAACCAGAAGGGTTTGGAAGTCGATTCTTTTCCAGGCAGGTCTGTGAACAGGAAATCCAGACTGGATACAATGCCTGAGGAGAATTTTTAGGCTTCATCCCCAGTAAGCGCATGGATGATCCATTTGACACAGAGGGCAGTCCCTTGTTGTTGAGTGGAAAGCAAGCCGAGCCCTCCTGACTCCTTGGGAAGACAACAAAATTTCCAAGCGACCCAATGAAAGCCCTTATGGGTCTCAGAAGAGGCCCAAAGAAAATCGCAGAGCAACTTCTCAAGCCTGTTGTAGGCTGCTTTAGAAGGAGCCCAACAGGAGGAATAGTAGACGTGGGTGGTAGTCAATATTTTAGAGCACATCTGGAATTTTCCAGCCAGCGAGAGAGGCTTGGTAACCCAATAGGTCAGCTTTTGTTCAACTCTGGAGAGCACAACTTGCCAGAGCTCCCAAGGGGAAGCCTGGAAGGCGAAAGGAATGCCCAAGAATCGAAAGATTTCACCCTGACCAATCCATTTCCAGTTATAGGGTTGAAGCCACGCAGGAGTGGGGAGCACCGACTGTCTGTAGCACAAGGTTTTGTGCCATTGAATAGCAGAACCAGACGCAAGACAAAAAGTATCAAGGCATTCAAGGGCAGCAGCGATTGATCCTTCGTCCTCTAAAAGAGTGAGAAAGGAGTCATCAGCGAAGTGCCCATTGACAAGTTGTTCTTGAGAGTGATTCCTTTAACACGCTGCTGGGAGATAGCATTGGCCAGGAGATATTCAAAGCCCTCAGCTGCCAGAACATACAAAGCAGGGGCAAGAGAGCATCCCTGGCGAATAGAACAGAAAAGGCCAAAAGCAGAGGACCGGCGGCCATTAATGGAGATGCAAGCCGAGGCATTGGAAAAAAGCATGCGAACAGACTGTAAAAAGTGGGGCCCAAAATCTAATGCCTATAACATCGCAAGAATGAAAGGCCATTCAATACGGTCATATGCTTTGGCAAAATCAATTTTAATGAACATAGCTTTCTGGTTCGAATGTCGGGCCCACTCCATGCCTTCCCAAACAACAATAATGTTGTCAAGAATGAACCTAGATTTAATGAATCTAGTCTGCTCGGGATGCACAATCTGAGGTAAGAGGTGGCGAATTTTTAGAGCCAAGGCTTTGGCAATAATTTTATAAAAAACATTAAGAAGCGTGATGAGCCGCCAGTTACAAATATCCTCCGGATCTCCAGACTTAGGTATGAATTTAATATTGTCTTTATTTATTAAATTACCTAAAGAATTGTTGTGAAAGGCTTCAAGATAAACATGATGTAGGTCACTCCCAATACAATCCTAAAGCGTTTTATAAAATTCATAAGGGAAACCATCAATCCCAAGAGCCTTGTCATCAGCCATGGAGGAAACAGCTTCTTTGAAATCATCAATTGTTAATAATTGATCACATAAATTAATCTGGGCTGAAGAAAGCCTATGTGGCACAACAGCAAGGCAACTTTGAAGGGCTTGCTAGCGTGCAGGCGTGGGGTCCTGAGCTATGAAAACATGCTCATAGTGACGCACAAAAGCCTAGAGAATGTCAGGTAGTTCAGAGAGCACTTGATTTCCATCTTTGATAGCTTTAATGCATGGGGAAGAGTGCCTAGCACGAAGAGCCAAAAAAAACTCTGTAGAGGCACAGTCGCTAATTTTGAGCCAGTGGAGTCGAGCCTTGATTTGAGCGCCCCTGGCAGAATAGCTATCTGCCACTTGCTTCTGGTGTCTTAAGTTCGCCACCCGAACTTGATGTGATGGGGAGAAAGGACAAGCTGCTAAGGCCTCCATAGTAGCAGACAAGTCAGCAGTGGTGGCCTTGTAAGAGCGCCGACAGAAGATAGCAAGTTGTCGTCCATAAATGCGCAGGAAGCGCGTAGTACGAATAATAGCATCATTCCACCAAACAATCCAACCCGTACTGCCAGAAGGACGACACTCTAAATTCCACACTCGAAGAATGTGGGCCAGGGTGGGCTTGTGACGGAACAGAGATGTGTTCAAGAAAAATTGAGTCTTATACGTGTGAGGTTAACAAGATGCGCACTCAATGCGAAATTGAATAGGGAAGTGATCCGAAAGGGTCACATCCACTAACGGCTTCACAGGCAAGACAGATCTCTTGAAAGAAAAAGAGGATTGTGCCGAGATCATGACACGATCAAGGCGCTTAAAGACTCTGTCAGAACCAGCCCTATAATTACACCAAGTGTGTCA